>MQRK01243365.1:6890-22355 GCA_001938485.1 Girardia tigrina
GAGGTAACAGTGATTTCTTTTGGTTCCTCTCCCCAAATCTACCGCGTCAATAACGGTTGCAAACATTGGCTGACTCAAAGAGGCAGGCAGCATTGAGTTTGACAGTTCTATCAACAAGAGTCATCATCGATGTGGTACATTCTTCTGATACTTCGGATTAACATGTACAAACAGCACCATTGCATTGTACGCAATGATATCCAGCAGTTTGCAGAAGAATGCAAGTGTCCATCTTGTTTTCCTTTTGCAATTGTAATGGGGCACTAGTTGATCTAAGGTATCCCAGCCCCATTATACTGGTTGTAGTCCAGAAAGACTTGTGACTTTCGATGAGTCTCAGGGGAAACATCGCTGCTGTTGACAGGATGAATAGACAGCAGGATCACCACTTTATTTTTCTTCGGCACATAGGAAACTAGTGCCATGTCTCGGGTGTATGCAAACGCACTCGAGAATACTGGGTGGTGATGCGATGGCTGCAGCTTTATAGGTATTTCTGCCTTGTTTTTCCTCAAGGTTCCTGTGTATGTCATCAGTCATTTCCAATAAGAATCGACCCAAAAGAGAGCTGGAAAAAAGTTATCTGCTGTTACATGACGCCCACTGCCACTCAGAAGGTCCATTATTTCTAGTACCACTCGCATTCCTTGATCAGTTTCATGTTGGAGACCTTGACATTAGTCGAGTCAGTCAACACCCACACTTTCTCGCCGTACTTGTCGGGGTTTGATGGAATGGACTTTTTAAACGAACAGCGTCATCTAAATGTGATCAACTGTTCATCTACCGTCACATATTTGCTGGGGTAATAGTCCATACGCAGTTTTGTGACAGTCATTGGAAATTTCTCGCAATGGAGCAACCTTTTCGGTAGCTTGTCTTTCAGCGCGAGTCGATTTTTCGTCAAACCGAATGCATTGTCAAAGAGCAATAACGCGGTCACAAGGAATTGATCAATTGAAAATTCGGTGACCATCCTATTCCCTCCTCAGCTTAGAAATGCTTGAGTTCTTGGCGTGGTCCACACCAGCAAGGAGAAGGAGACCAAAAAAAGCGAAGCAGTTCTTTTCCTGTGGTCACGCGCCATTGATTGCCATGAAATCAAGAGCCCTCGATGTTCGTGTAAGCGACTATATACCTTACGAGAGATGGAGTACAGAATAAGTAGAACACACCAAGAGGACTTCTACCGCAGTGTTGTAGGGAAGCAACGGTAAAACCTTGGAGCTATCAGATGATATTACGTGGTTATGCAGATTATTGGAAGGGATGTTGTTGCCACACGATCTCTCCATTTCTTGAGACCAATTCACTGGCATTTAAAGGGTGCGGGTTGAATAACAGCTGGCAATTCGTCGGTTGAATCACCTTCACTTGAGGCAGAGGGATGGAGATCGTCGAGAAGAGCATCAGGTTCTAAATCGGAATCTCCTTGAGTTTTGTCACTGTCATCAGATGACAAAGAGACGCATTGAAGTCTCTGCTTAGTTAGAGTAGCAGCTGTTTGAATATAAAAAAATATTAAATTAAAAAATTTTAAATTTAAAAATTTTATGAATTAGTTAATTTAGTTTTTTTGTAATTAGAAAAATGTAAAAAAATTGTAATTATAATTCATGATGCTAGCTTTGTTTAAATGTCTTATTTATTATAGGTTTTGATATCCAATAAAGATTTCAAGGAATTATCGATTTTTTTTCGTTAAAAATATTCATTAACTGAAGTTGAATGTCTAATTTAAAAGAACAGATGACTACCATTTGACTATATTTTTAATGTGGTTTATTTTATAAAGACATTTGAAGATAATCATGTAAGAATTCCCTATCAGAGATTGTATATCAAAGAAACTGACGAAATTTCAACACCTGCTAAAATTTGTGGAGACATTCATGGTCAATGGTATGATTTAATGAGAATATTTCAAAATTTTGGAAAATCATCAACTGATAGATATTTGTTTCTTGGGGATTATGTTGACTGCGGTTCTTGTTCATTGGAAACAGTATGTGTGTTGTTTGCTTATAAAATTAAATATCTAAATAGAATATATTTATTACGTGGAAATCACGAATCTAAAACGAGAACAAGATACGAGTTGAAGAACTCTGGGCGTGGCTGCCGCGCTCAAACTGCCGCTCTGCGATAAGCAGCTGCACGGCAAGGTCGAGTAATAATAGTAAAATTTGTAGAAAGTGAGAGGCTGCCAAGAGTCAACTCCGCAGAATTTATTCGATACCTATGTATAGTGCAGTTAATATAAAAGAGCACTCTACAATAATTGGATGAAAAACATATGAACTCACTACATATTTCTTCACATGGAGAGGAAGAGTGGTTTGGTGTGTATTGGGACAATTAGGAACGTAAGTACATAGGTCACAAAACTGTATGACCTTGCTGAATGTGCTATATATGTATAGATACATAGCAAGGCATATCAGAGATAACAATTCCATTCGACACAATTATCAGTATCTCAATGTAATCATGTGGAGTCATATATGACCCCACCGTATTATGAGGGTTAATACAGTAAAGATTCAATGTTGAAGTTTTATATGAGTTTAGATAATCTCCTCATTTTAATTATATTCCTTGATTACAGGTTCCTTATTTCTTCTACAAAGAAAATATATCTATTGTATTCTCCATGAATGTTATACCGAATTTGAGTCTCACTAAGAATCGGATGCAGAGTATCGTTACTATTCCGATTATATACGCTTGTCGGACTCTAAATTGGCCTGCAAATCCTTTGGGAAATAAGTGGTTTAATAAAGTAGATCCCGTAGTTATATTTGTAAAAGGACAAGATATGAATATTTCAGGTACTTTCTTATTTATTTATCAATATATACTTTTATAGAAAATTGTTTATTTACGATGTATGTAGATAAATAAATAAATGCAAACAGTATAGAAATAATACTAAATTATTTTAGGGTTACAGAAAAATATATATTAAATAAAATGGAGGTAAAAGATCTTAAAGAAACTTATATATTTATTTTTGGAATGCCGAACTATGGAATGGAAAAATCGAAACTAAATTTTATTAATTTTTAAAATTGAAAATGTTTTTGTAGTCTCTCGTACGTACATCCTTAAGTAGCACATGTCACAAGAAGAAGTTAGAAGGATTCGAATGAAAAATCTTTGGAAGTTAGTTGACGATTTATAATCTATCACAAAAACGTTTTCAAAAATACTGAATTTTATTTTTAAAATTACAAAATCTCCCCTTCTTTTTCACGTCCGTTCAGCCGCTGGAAAAATTTCACTATTTCAATAAAATTATTTGGTGCTATTTTTTCTTGATAATAATATTTTATGTAAATGTATCTAAATGACCGATGATGAAAATCTTCATCATTTTCACATTCCGGAAATATGTTGTTGTGGTTATCTTGGGAGATATACGAATTGATCAAGTTGCAATCTTGTAGTATCATCATTGGATCACATTGGGTTTAATAAATTTTTAAAATAATAATTATAATAAACTGAATAACTTAATTTACCGTAAAGTCTGGCCTATAAAACCTTTTTTCCTTATTAAAATGTAACAAAATTTATTAAAATAATCCTGAATTTTACATTAAAATTTAAGATGAGGTTTTATACTCTGAGGAATTTTATACTTAAGTTTCTATATTAAAGTTTCATGTATTCTTATATTTTACATATTGAAGTCAGAGAAGGGCCTCCCATCTCTTTCAAGAATGGTATTGAGCCTATAGGCTCTTTAGATAGTCCACCCAAACCAAATAAGTTTATAAGCTCCCCGATAGTCCTCCTACAGGGACGTCAGTCTTTCGCTTCCGCGCATGCTTTTGCAATCCAGTCAGAAACGACCAGTCATAGATAGTAGTCCCATGATTCTGCATCCCTGAAGTCAGAGATAACTATTCCATTCGACACAATTATCAGTATCTCAATGTAATCATGTGATGTCATATATGACCCCGCCGTACTGAATGTAACAAAATTTACTTGCATTAGTCATAGGGTGACAGCCGGACGGCGAAGTAAAATTCATGTTAAACCCTGTTACTCATATCCTTAAAATTTAAAAAGGAAAATGTGATTAAATCGAGGTTTTGTTTTTATAATTATGAGGATTTAGTAGATTTTTATTTCGCTCATCGAGAATTAAATAATTTACAACTCAAAATAGATTTACAAAATATTAAATCTAGGTAAAACTTAAATATTTAAGATTAAAGTAAATATTTTGTTAAACATTTCAATTCAATATTTTAAATAATTAGTAGAGTTTTAAATGTGAAATTCTTAGAGGTTTTGAGAATAAATAAAAGATTATTTAAATAATATGAATTGGCGAGATGGTTATTAATTAAAGAAAAAAGCTGAAAATTTCTTTGTATATTGTGTATAATGAAATATTATTTTGCTATTAATGATTTCGACTATTGATATAAATTACGGGAGCCGACCTTTTGGTCTAAACTAATTTGGTCTAAAACAAATTAGTCTAAGATCTTTCGTCTAAAAACAAATTGGTCTAAAACAAAACAATAATTGTTAAAAAATCCGACAAAGAATAAACTGTATTAATATTTCAAATTATGACCTACATCACGAAGAAAATCTAAATTTTGCGTGTCAGTCATTTCATCATCCAAAGTCTGTAAAACGTTTTTTTAGTCTTTCCGAACAATCAACATTTTTTTTCCTTGTTGGTTGCTGCCCACTAATAAATTGTTCAATTTTTACTTCGTTTAGTAGCTATTCATGTTTTATTGCAGTGACAAACTTCCAAATATTAGTATGATTACCGGATATTTTGTAAAGAAAGCCATGATACCATGCCTCAATATAATTGTTTGTATTATGCAAACCTTACAAATCACTTCTACGGGAGTTCCATATATTGATCTGGAAAATGAAAGACCGTCGGCCTTGTCGTCGGATAGGTCTTCCAGTCCATACATCTTCAAAGTAATCCACATGTTTTGTGACTCGGGAGGCAATATATTGTTGTCATTTAACGTGTCAAAGGCGTGTATCACCTTATGTGGGAGAATGAAAGCAAGAGCAGGAAGATAACACACATTTAACGCATCTTGTTCGTATTGTTCCTTTAATCCAGTCCCTTGAATTTTTCTCCATAAACTCTGAGATAAGTAGAAGAAGCAGCCTCTGTATAATACGCCATGAAAAGTGCATAACTGTCGAAACACATGGAGTACAGTCTTAAATGTCCCATCACCATAGCAATCCTTTGACTGTGCAAGCAATTACAAGATCCTTTGGGTCTCAAAAATCATATACAAGAAACTGTTCTCCTCTTGCTGTTATTGTATAATGATTGGTAAAAACAATCTGACTCTTACTTACTGGAAGAGCAACCCCAGCTTCTTCTCGAACTCACCGTATCGTTCTTTTGATATAATCTGCATGTTACAGCCTCAGTAACCGAACCACATGAAGTTGATAATATGGAGATTGGTGCTTCCATTGTTTTTATGGAGACTGCTTTGATGTGATCCATGATTTGATCAGCCTCTACATGTGCAGCGTGATTATGGTCTCCAGAAACTCTGATAAATCTATCACCTTCCGTTATTGCACGAGCAAAGCACCTAAAACGATATTTTTCACACTTCCAGTAAGCTCGATTTTTAGGTTTATTATTCTTCCAGTACAAATGATTAGCAAGCAGTAGTTTCTTTGTTCCTTTTTCTCTAGTTTTAAAGAATACTTTCATTTTTGAATGTTTTGCTTGTTAAAATGTTGTTTTAAACAAATTTATTTTAGACAAATTTATTTTGAACGGATTTATTTAAATCGTATTAGATTTTAGGCAAATTTATTTTAGACTTAAATTTTAGACAAATTTCTTATTAGGTTAATTTATTATTTCAGAACAATTTGTTTTAGATCAATTGACCTAAAGCCTCAATAACATCCCAAAAATTACTTCATGGTTTAATTTATAAGGTTAAACTAATACATCATATCAGTTTTTATATTATAAGTTATTTTCAAAAGGCAACAAATTACTTATTTAAATTCTTTCACAATTCAAAACCTTTTTTCAAAGTTCAACAAGCTTCTAAATTTCTCGGTGGTTGAAATATCCCGGTCTTAACTTGAACAATTTGTCTAACTAAGCAATCAATTTTACATCATTATAGAACGAAACGTCCTGCAAAGTATTTGAAAAGGATTTAAATAATTAAAAATCAGATTGGCGGTGTATTAGTAGTGGCGACCGCACCTGTATTATCTGCATAAAATCACTAACACCAATATACGCATTACAATGTAGAAATTAAACATAATAATTTCTTTTAATTAACCTCTTGTGACCGTATGAGTCGAGTTCGAGACTCTAGATATTTTGGTCTCAAATGTTGATTTCCCTGTTTAGTCTGTTACTAAACATTTTTTCGGGTGTGGTTTAGGTGCCGGTAGTTTGATGGAAATTCGTCGAAAAATGGATGGATGTGTCACAGAAAACAATGGAAAATCAGCTTTTAGATTTTTCCAAAGTGACTAAAATCAGCGGACTTCGACTGAACCAAAATACTTAGACATTGAATGTGAACAATAGAATAATATTATTTCGGTATATGATATTACATCATGATCGATTGTTGGCAATTATCGATTAATTCTGTGACTTTTTTTCAAAGTTGAACGATGAAGAATAATAGTTTAAGTTGTCTTTTAGATAATTGTACGTTCGAATCTTTGGAGTTAAGCGTTTATAGATATGTTATATGGATTTCTGCGATAGCGTGCATCCATAAATTATTGCCGAAGCATTGTTAATAAAGCATCATAAACCATGCTTAAACATGCAGGTGATTCATCTAATCATATTAATATTTTTTTAATATCATTAAAATACTTTTTTTTTAAAAAAAGCATGTTTTTGAGACGTATGATGTAATAGTTTTTCAACTATATAAATAGCAATTAATCACTTTATTTCATTGCACTAAAGATGCCGAAATGGTGAAACGCGTTTGTATTGGGAATAAATTTAATATTCAAAAATGGCATTTCTTTTCATTTTTATACATTTATATAATAATTCAGATCACAAGGTTAAGATAATAATGAAAAAGAAAATTATTTACTAAAAACTGATAAAAAATATATATTTAAAAAAACGAATTTTTTTCTAGGTGCCCCTTATACTTCGATTTGATCGAATTAAATAAAATAAAACTTAATAAAATAAAATAAAATAAAATTGAAGTGAATTAAATAAAATAAAATAAAATTGAATTAAATAAAATAAAATAATAATAATTATATTATTAGTTATAATTTTTGTATCATACATTTTAGGGTTTTATGAATGTTTTTTTTAATTTTGGTCACAATCTATAAATGTCTTTTATACATTTGCCATACACTATTCGGAACGAAATATTGATAAGATTGATTCCAGTTTTTAAAATTTTTTATTATTGTACTCAAACTCGTTTTTATGCGGTCCTTTTTTATACGTCTTTTTATTTGTATGAATTTTTTATGCAATTTGTGAGATTGAAGAAAAAAAGAGCGAAAAATTCGCACAAATAAAAAATCGCATAAAAACAAGTTTGAGTGTATCAACGTTTTTATGATGATAAATTTATATACTATAAATATAATTATTTGTGGGATAAAATCATCATATCAGGATTAATTTGGATTTATTTTATATTTTAGGAAATAGTAAGTTTATATCTATTTTGTCAAGTTGTTCTATTTCTTCAATATTATCTTGTATTTCTTAAATTTTATGTGATTTGTCCTTCTTCATTATATATTATATTACTACTATTTATAATCTATTAAATATAATATAATATATAGATATCTACTTAACCTATTTTCAATTAAAATAACTTACAGTAAATTATTTATTAAAAAAAGAATATAAAAGTCTAAATTTAAATATTTAATTATTTTTTTAATTGAATTCCTTGAATTTCATAAGGTTTTTGGTAATATTTGGAAGTCTTTTGCAATGTTGAAGATAGAATGGAAGATGTTTTCATGGTTCTTTAGATGTTTAATAGAAAATACATTAAATCTCTAAAAAATAACTAAGCAAGAGAACGACAAAGTAGTTACGAAATAAATATAATTCTAAGGTTGAATTTATGAAAAATTATATGTACCCTCTTTTATAGTCAGACATAAATTAAGTAATATACAAAGTGAGATTATTCAAGAATTCATCAAAACTATAATTAGTGGGAATATTTTTTAAAAAATACAATGAAACTCGATTAACGTGGTCACTACTGAGCAGACTAAAAGTAATTTGAAATGAAATAGATTATCAGCAGTGCATAATGAAACTCCCCGGTTAACGTAACAAAATAAAGGACGACATCGTTGCTGCTAGCAGATTAGTTGACCAACAGCATCTGTAGACGCACATGCTGTATGCACGAGTGGCAGTAGAAAAGCATGTCGTGCAACTTCATAGATCGTAGCTCACAGGATTGAGACTCGTTGTTACAGTTTATCTTTCTCTTCTTCATTTGCGTTAATGCAGTGTGCAGATTTAGGTTATTGCTATGAGTTGTAAAGAACACGAAATTTGTAAAAGATAACTGCATTTCCGTAAACGTCCTTAGTAAATTGTCATTTTTAAGAAATACCACCGATTTCTTACTAAATGTCAATTATCCATCTAGTTCAACATTCTTCGTGCACTTCTAGATAAGCTCAGAGTCAATGAAGCTAAACTACGTACAGACACTATAAACTCTGATTTAATATATAACCATATAAAATATAATTAATAAGGAATCCAAAAATATATTTTTTGCAAAAAATTCCGAAAATTCATACCAAAGTTAGTCCGAATATATAACTAATACAAATTTGATTTAAATTTTTTTCTATTTAATTTATAAACATGGAAAATTAGGGGGTAATCACATTTGGTTTGGAGCAAAAAATTACTAAGTAATAATTTATACAGTATTTTTAATTGATTTTTATTGTCATCAGGCCTATACAGAATTACTAAATTTTAGTTCAGACTATTCAAAGTACGTGTAAAATAGTTCAAAAAATTTATACCACAAACACACACACCTATATATATATATATAGATATAGATATAGAAAGTGAGTTAATATAAGCATTGTAAAAAAACAATCCTTCAATATATTCAAATGAAATCATATAAAATAAATAAATAAATAAAGATAAATATTGTATTGGAGGATATTTTCAGTAATTTTGTACTTTGACAATGTAACTGATTTTACAAATAAGAAAAAAATAAAGCTGAAAAATATATTAAACACAATTCTTTTGATAAAGAAGTTTAATATTTGTGAAGAAATTATAATAAATGAAATGTGACATTAATTATTTTGCAAGTTTTAGTAACACAGTACAGTCTGTCTTAAAACCACTAAAATCATATTAACTATCTATATTATATATACATCAAACAACATCTTGCTATATGTTCTCTCTTCTTAATTTCTTAATGATAATGTACTAAAATAATATTTTTACTGCTTAAGATTGTAACAATGACCTATTACTAACGAGTAATACAGCCATTAAAGATTGCGCCATAAGCGCCTACATGTCCCCTAATCCATCGTATGATGCACTAAAAATCCGAAGCAATTCCAACAGTTACTGGGCACCGCATATCAGAACTGGGCAATATAACAAATTGAGATACATAGACATCAGATTTGGAACACTGACCACTGTGAGTAAAGTAATAGTGACAAGCACAATAGCAAACAAACCTCAATCTATCAATATCTATGGAACCATGGATGGACGGTCATTTAATTTCTATAAAAATTTTGTAAGTTTTTTACATTATCATACACTACCTAATTTTTGTAAAATCCTTATAAAATGTATAATACCAACTTGAGTCTTCTGGAAATAATTATCAATTATAACTGGAATAAACAAATTATCATTGTTGTGAGAGGCGTTAGCGATGTTGTTGGATATAAGGCACTCCCACAATAATTTTAAAATGTTCCCTTTGAATTGCAGAATTTTTTCAATGAAAATGAAGCAGTTCATCGTTTTGCGATATTGTCACGAAAATCGCACGTTATATCTCTGTTTGTATCTTGATAACATTTGACTTGATAACAGTGTAAAAATAATAGAGTACTAAGGGAACCCATACAAATGGAATGGGTTTCGAAAAGGCAGTCATCCATCAGAGACAGCGAATCGTAAATCTTTTTCCCTGATTGAAGTGATACTGGAATATATTAGTACGATATCATAATTAGCTGTATAAGTATTGTTAGATTTTTCAGCCAGTTGATCGATTCTACGGGTATACCACTCTGTTGTTTTGAAAGCAAAAAAATCGCGGCAGCATTGTTCAAGCTCTTTTACTGAATCGAACTGCCGCCTTTTGAGAAATGCGTAGAAGTTGCTGGGGACAAGGTTAGATCTGTAGGCAGGGTGTGGCAAAACTTCGATCCCCTGTAGCTTTTGCACTTTACCACGAGTCAAACGTGCAGTGTATCCGGAGCGTTGTATTGTGGTAGAAGAACTTGATTGCAATTGACCAATGCCGGGTACAGCTCAGAGAGAATGGTATAGATTCTGTTTAGCAGCTTGATATTCATAGTACGCCCTTCCGGAACCAGCTCAAAGTGGATCACCCCTCGAAAATCCCCATACACAGATCATAACTTTGCAATTGAAGCGTCCTTGTTTAACCACGGCTGTGACGGGCATACCAGGATAGAACCACTAATTCTCCTTGTTGTGATTACGAAAAAATACCCCCTTTTCATCCTCGTTATGATCCTTCAGAAGAAGCAACGTCATGGCGGGTGAAAAAGTAATTTTTTGCAGACAGCAAGTCTTTGTTGTGCTTGAGTGGCTATCAGTTCATGAGGAATTTGTTGACATCGTCTATTGACAAGGCCAAGCTGATGAAGATGATGTTGAATAAGGGGTTGCAAAGGACTAAGCTCTGTTGATAATCTCCGCTCGCCGGTGCAGGGTTGATCCTCCACAACTGGACGTAGAGTATCATCATCAACAGCAGATGGTCACCCAGAGCGAGGTTGGTCTTCTAAATTGACTTCACTACTTGAGAAACGCTTGAACCACAATTGTGACACACGAACACTGAACGTACATTTGCACTCTACTTTATATATTTCCCGGGCTGCAGCAGCTGCACTGAAGTCTTTTTCCAGTAATGTCGCAAAAGGACTCGAATTCCGCATTTTCGCTCTCAATAATCTGATAGAAATAAACAAACAAACGTTTAATGAATAAATCAACACTATACAAGGAGATTCTTCATTCAATATCATAATAAATAATATAAAAACAAATAATGCAAAAATATAATATTCATATGAAATAACTGTCACAATGTAAGGTATAGAAAAACGATAAAAGTTTTGAATCACCCTGGTAAATGTATTTTTTACTTGCGCAAGATTAAAGTTAACAATTCTGTCTCAACAAGAAACTGATATTTTTTGCAAAGATAAAATGACATGGAATTCAAAAAGAATTATGTTTAATAGGCACATTTGCTCTATCAAGTGAAACAATTGACGTAGTGTAGGGCTAAATAAATTTTACATATTTACAATCTAAGTAAATTTCCCTCTATTGTTGTAGAGTTTCCTTCTATTATACAAATATAAATGTCAACATAGCGAAATGCCCTCAGAGGTATCGCATAAATTTGTCATCTTAAAAATGTTTTATTAGAGACTGGTATATTCTGGAAATACCGCCTCGGTTATTCTATCGGTTCCAGCTTTTACATTCAGAGGAATAAGAGTGGGCATTGACCAGGCTTTATTCGACGACCAGCTGACAGGAATGAACCTCGATTTGTTTGGATGCGCACCGCAAAATGTTACAGATCCAGCAACATTTGGTAAGAAATCGTTATATATGTTTTAATTTTTTTCTAAAAAAATATAAATAAGGTATCCATGTCATAAAATGTCTTATGACAACTACCTACTTATGTATCGTTTATAATATTAAAAATGCTTCCCGGAATTATTTCAGAGTGAGCAATACAATACACAAAACTACTGTATTTTCCGGACTATAAGTCGCTACTTTTCACAAAAAATTATAATATTTGGTCTATATTTAACAGATAAAGTAGATGCAGAAATTATTTTGAATTTTTTCAATACTAAAACTTTGAGAAAATGTGTTTAATATAATAAAAAAGATAGAAAATTAGACAATTAATCATTGTTTATGGTATGGGTATTCAGTTACCCGACAGTAGTAAAAGTAAAAAATTTTGATACATGAAACAAGAATTTTAAACAAAATTATTTTATTTACATGTTTCATTTTAATATTTTAATTTTCAATTTTATAATTTTCCTGATTAAGAAGTACTCTCCAAAATTTATTCTAAGTTTTTCAAAATATGGGTCACAGTAGTACACCGTTTCACATCTTCCACCTTTCTTTGTCGTTTGGTCAGAGCCCACTCTACAATCTTTTTCTTTCTTTTTTTGCATCATATGTAGCTTACCATTTAATCGGATACTGTTGATGAAATTCTATTTAGAATCAATTTAAATGTTTTGTTCTGATTTTAAAGAAAAATTTTAATCAACAGACAACAATTTATCAATATGCACGATTCTGGAATGTATTTGTAATGTTTTTATACATTTAGTAAATATTTGTGCAGTATGTCAGGTTTCAAATCATCCTTTCCTTCAATTATTTTACTTGCACCATCTTTAAAAAAATTGTCAATTGTTTCTCTACTTAATATTTCAAGGAAAGATTTTGAATAATCATTCTTGTGTAAAAGATCACCCAAATTGTTAAAACTTGAATTGGCCTTAGAATAGGTTGAAGACAAAGACCAAAAACGAAACATTAACCCTTTAACCAAGTTACGATTACATTTTGGTTCACAAAAACTTTTCGGAGTTGTATATAATAACCCAGTATCAGTTTTCTTTCTATAGATCTCTGTTTCAAAATGGCAACCCTTCGTTTCAATTAACAGATCAAGAAAAGGTAACGAACCATTCTTTTCAGTCTCGACAGTGAAAGAAATATTTGGATGTAAGGAATTCAAATATTCCAAAAAAGGAGACATGTGATCTTTCTCAGAAAATATAGAAAATATCATCAACATAACGCTTATAGACTAAAGGTGAAAAGATTGATCTTATCTTCAAATCTAGACAGGAAAATCGAAGCAAGTTTTGGGGATTCCATAGCCACACCATCAATTTGCTTATACCAAGAAAATGAACATTGGATGTTGCAAAAGTCAATAATTCCCGAAACGCTACCTCATCTAAATCTTTATGAAGATTTGCATTACTTTTCCAGATTTCAGAGCATATGTTAATTGTCTCAGACAAAGGAACGTTCGTAAATAAACTCGCAATATCAAAGGAAACCGTAAATTGATTTCTATAATTACTTAAAGGAAAATTAACAATGAATTCAGAAAATTCAAAACTGTCGCAACATTCAAATTCCGAAGAAAAAACTTTTCAATTCATGATCTAGAAACTTCACAACGTTATATTGAGAGGTGCGGATCATAGATAAGACAGGTGTCATAGGGATTCCCTCCTTGTGAACTTTAGGTTATCCATAAAGTTTCGCCGACTGAAAGCCTATTGGACGCAAGTCTTTTACTAACTTTTCAACTATGTGACCATCTTTATTTAATCTATTTAGCAATGAATAGAGAACATCATCGTCTTTTAATGGCGGAAGTTTACCATTTTTACGAAATTTGTCAACCTTCGGAAATTGTGGACCATTTAAAACTAACTCAAGTTTATTCAAAGAATCTATTTTATTTAAAACCACTAATCCATTCCCCTTATCAAAACTGCAAACACTAATATCTTTCCTTGATAAGTTTTGTAAAATTCTAAAATCATCATGGATTTGTTTTAAGTGTTTGTTTAAATATTCTGATGAATTTTTAAAAGCGCGTTTTTAAAATAATCAAAATCCAAATTTAATTCTGGAATATTTGAATAAAAAGTATACATGGATTCAATTGATGCTTGAAATTTAAATTTATTGAATTTATTGTGAATTCAATGCTTTGGTCTCAATTTTAATAAATCTATTTTTCTACAACGTTTTCTATTTCTATTACTTTTTCCTAATTTAGATCCTTGTACAGTGAAACCTTTTGGGGCACCAACAGTGCAATTACCAGACTTTTATTATCGAGGCTATCTCTACGTGTCACCATACCTTTTTGTCTGTGATGAAATCGCCAGTCAATCGAATAGTCTTGATACTTATCCACGATGTTTCCGATCAAATGGTTCTAGTACTTGGGAAGGTAAAGTAGTGCTTTACATTTATGTTAAATTTTCTAACAGTATTTTTTCAAAATTTTCTCATTATTCTATCAGTTGATTTTAAAATGTTAATTGGAGGTATTTAAGGATAGTGTTCAAAGAAAAATTTCAGAGTCATGTACATAAAATGACAATATTAGGTAAAAGAATCAAAGAAAATTTTACTAAATTGCATAAATTTTATTTGATTTTTCAATGAATCTTTGGCCTAATACTCTACCCAAATTCATATGTATTCGGACACGTAAAATAATTCTTATTAAAAATTTTAAATTATAAATAATATGTATTTATTTGTATTATAGATGCATTAATTTGATATTTTACGATAATCTAAATACAATTCTAAAATAATTTGAAGAAATCAAATAAAAAAGTTAACTAATAAAAAATTTATTCGATTTCAAAATTTATTCTCAAATTCAAAATAATTCGGACATCTGCTTTTCAATTCAAAAGAATTCGGACACTTAATAAAAATTATAATATAAATGTAGGCAATGAATTATTTTAAATTCAATATGAATTATTAGTAAAAACACGTGTAGTTATTATTGTTTAAATATTTCAGTCGATTAAATTTTCGTTATTTTTAAATATGATTTGTGGAAAAAAGATGCATACGGAAATGCGAGAGAAAATATTTGCCATGCATGTTAAAGGAACATCAGTAAGGGAAATTTCAAAAATTTTAGAGATAAGTAAATCGACGGTGTTCGATAACATTAAAAAAGCTAAATTGAGATTAAGAAAATTAATAAAAAAGCATGATTAAAAAAGATAAAAGAAAAACTCGTTTTTTCACCTATATTTTTAATTAATTAAGAATGGCCGAATTATTATTTTTAATTCTTGAGAAGTCCGGCCTATAAGACCTCCTCTTAAATTTTAAAGCAAGAACTAGGATTTAACATAAATTATAATTATGAAAAGGGGTCTTATAGGCCAAACTGTACATTATATACTACTTGAATTGAATATCAGCAACAAAAGTAATATTGATACGGCTTTTCGTTGACCATTAAAAATAGTAATTTAAAGCGGTTTTTCTATTCTTTTTATTAGCTTACTTTCATATATATATATATATATATATATATATATATATATATATATATATAT
>MQRK01243366.1:1508-12467 GCA_001938485.1 Girardia tigrina
ATCATTCATTTCTTATATAAAAGCAATAAAAAAGAACATAATCAGTGATCTGATGATGACGGTTAAACCGTCGAAATATATTATCCTAAAATATATTTTTAAATGGCTTTTATTTGTTTAAAATCATTATCGTTGATTAATTTGTTAAAAAAATAATTTATAAATAGAAAATTTAATAAAATTTTAAGGTTCAAATTTGATTTTTTTTATTATCGAAATTAAATTTGGTTTAATGAATAAAGTTAAAAAATAAAAAGAACAACAAAATTATTATATGAAAAAATAAATATGATAAAAATATAAATATCAACTACAAATACAGATAAATTTTAGATGATTAACATTTTTGACAAAACAAGTAGAGAAACAAAAAGAAAACTGTTGTAAACAACTACAAGAGAGATAAAAAACAACTTCCCAAAATATTTATTTTTCATAAAATCACTAAGCACGTATTTTTATCGATTTAAACAAACTTCCAAATTTTCCGAAAACCTAATATTAATAAATTAATATTTATCTACAATCTACCATGATTCCATAGAATCTTAAACATAATTAATAATCCTTCAAATTTCGGGTAGTTGCCGCTTCCTTTGAGGTCTCTCTAATCTTTCATCGGTGCATATTTGATCTACTTGTTTTTCATGTGATTTTTCTCGACTCTTGAGAACATCTTCCCAAATAGGAAACATCTCGCATTTTTCATCGGCGACTGTATCAGTTTGATTTTTGAATAATACGTAGTGATCTTATCCAAAGTCGTCATCATTTAATTGACTGAAATTACGATTCGATTGGCCTACTAAATGAAACTGCCCTAAACAATCATTAGATAAAGAATTAAATAATTTTCGAGGTCTTAAATCACAAATATACCAGGGTAAAATTTTTCCATTATATTGCACGAAATATTTCACCAAAGAAAGCTACTGAATCACTGCACCTGGTATCCATTTAATAACACACGATATATGGCGTATAGGTTTGATCCATACCAGTGAACCTTCCCACAGACCATTTTCAAATTCTGGAGATTTTTTTATATCTTCACTCCAAGGTAATCAAATTTTCGGAATATTTTTTTTATTTCATCCATGCAGGTGGCTGACCCCCATTTATCACCAAATTATTGTGTTAAGATATATTTAAAACTGTATGAAAAAGTAAGAAAAAAAGAAACATGAGAAAAAGTCAACAAAATGACTGATATTTAATAGATTCTTTATGGATTATTATCTTCTATACAAACTCGTTCACTTCATCCTTAAGTTTCTCTACTACATGCTTATCCACAACTTTTTTCCAGTCTCCAGTACACAACCTTTTACAATAAGCACATACAACTCTTTAACAGCCTAAACTGGATGAATACATAACACCCCACAAATAAAAAAAAAWTTTTAGTTAAACAATTTCAATCACTGTAATCAGTTAAAATGGGTTTGCTCGACCTCAAAATAATTTTTCATCAGATTGAAATACAGCAAAGCCCAACACCCGAATCTTAATATTCACTCGATTTAGCTCCTTGGTATTAAATCCTAATTTTTTCTAATGCTCTACCACTTATTCAACAGAAAGTTTACTCTCATCAACTTTAATATTGTCAATATATGCGTCAGTAGCATCTTAAATTTATTTACGCAGCAATAATATTGTCTTTATTATTGTTGACATTACCGTTGGTTCAATATTAAGTCAGAAACCCATACGAGTTAATACATACAATTTACCATCATACTTTACATACTTAACTCAGGATCAACTCTTACTAGCATGTACGCTTCTCGAAGATCAAGTATTGCACTAGATCCCAAGTTCAAAATTCATATCGGATTTTTTTCTTCACAAACAGCACTTGCACCGGACTACTCATCCATGTACCGATTCATATCTCTAAAACCAAATATCGGTCTAACTCGCTTCTTGTGAAGCTGTTCCGTAGGAATCATGGGTACTAAACCTCTTGGCACTCCCATGGACCTTTTATATGGTATTATATATCCAATATCCTTCTAGTCTTTCATTTTCATATCAAATTTCATTTGAGTTTTTCTATCCAATCTATAGACACTGTGTTCCTAATAAATGGGATTTCATTACTTTTCCAATCCCAACTAACTTTCCAATATCTAGCAAATGATACTGTAAGTGTTTTCCTTAATCGTCAACGTTACATTTTCGTCCTTATCTATCGCCGCACACATAATATTCTCAGTTCTATTAGCAAATATGATATAACAAAACTAAATTCTGTAATCGTATACCTCCAAATAATCGAATTATACCTATACCTACAATAATATCGATGCCTTCTAAAGGGTATAATACAACTAAAGAAATAACTTCTTTCCTCACTCCATCGATCAAAACGCACTTCATTTCTTCCTCTGTCATAATTTCATTACCATCCAACTTTGTTATTTTGTTTGTACGTTTAGCCCGACGGTTTTCGACAATGTTTCTTTTCACTACGGTCCTACAACATACATTATTGATAAGTGCCGTGGTTTTCTTTGACTTCACTAATTGGATAAGTAGGTAATTTCGCATAATTACATGGGACGCGGCTTACTCCACTTTGGGTTCGTCCCAATACCCGGTTCCCGACGAACAATTTCGATCTATGCAACATTTCACTGTATGAATCACAGATTGATTCATGAAATTAAAGATTTGAGGCGATTAACATGTTTGTTAATTGAACAAGACTCGATTCACTAAGGTCAAATGCAATGACAGAGGTGTACTTGGATAACGAAATGTATTACTTGTCCCTACTTGAATAGAGCCTTCGATAACGCCCCTATCAGTTAGATTGACCAAGTGACCTCACCAATGCCGCAGAACTGGGGTCACGCTTTTGCACTCGCTTTGCGATCAAGCAGCAATAAAGTTTTATTAATTAATAAAAATAAAAGATGCAAAATGGTAATGTAATGATGAATTTTTAAACGTTTATAATTACTGATAAAGATATAAGAAAGCATTGAAACATGTCGTATGATCACATTTTCAGAAGGAATGCTTTCCTTAATTTAATTACTGTAATTTAGACTTAAAATTTGAATTTTTAATTCTATAAATAAATAATACATCAAAATTCAAATATTATTTATTGATCCATTAAAATTAATCAATTAAAGCATTTATAATTAACAGTAATGGGTGATGAAGCGTGTTCTACATCGGAAAAATCACCACCGATCAAAAGTCAAAAGTTGTTTGAAGGAATCGTTAATCATTCATCACAAAAAAAGATATTTGAAAAACTTCATAAAATACCAAAGATCGGAAAAGTTCCAATTTCAGCCAAAATTCGCGAATTAGCAAAAGAAATGGATCTGTCTCCATCTGAGTTCGACCTCTCGATCGATGACAATAATGATGATGAGGCGAATATTTTAAAGAAAATCCCAGTCAATAAAAAGAAACTTCGAAGTAGCAAAAAACGGTTTCCTTTTCAGCTGAAACAAGATCATTTATTCGACGAATTTAACTCCAATTTTCTGTCTAATCTCAACGATTTTCGAAACGACTTATACAAAGACAAAAGTCTTCCGATTTTCGACAACTTTCTAAGGGTTTTTAAACCTTGTCATCACAGACAATATTTGGAAGAAAAATGGTTTGGTAATCCTCATTTTAAACCACACAAGACGTAGAAGAAACTTGATCGATTTATGTATTACTGCAATCGTAATTTATGGATTAATTTTCCTCAATAATTAAATATGATTATATTTGAATACATGCACTGTTTTTAAGGATGTTATGATAATATTGTTGTGCTCCTGTTTCCATTTCAATAAGGCAATTTTACATTTAAATAGAGCATCTATATTAAAAAATTATAAATTAAAACAAATTAACAAAACTTGCCAATCAAAATTGACGGATTTTGCATTGTTAAACCGCTAGGAAATGCAATTGAGCATTAGCATTTGGAAGGGTATTGTATATAAAGGATAAAAAATAAGTATACCCATATGTTGGTAGCGTTGTTGTGTTTATAAAATTTTTGAATTTACAATTTTATCAAATTAATAATTAAACAATTACATTCCGTAAAATATTGTTATATATAAGTTAAGTTAAGTTAGATTTTCAGAAATTTAATGTAAAAATTAATTTATATAAGAAATAAAATAAATTTTACGGTAGGTTTATTAAACGATTTATTATAAAATAAGAAAGTTAATTTCAATTTTGATGAAAATGTTTAATTGAAATAAAATCAAAAGTAATATAAAGTTTAATATTTTATTTTCATTTCGCAAATAAAATATTAAACTTTATATTACTTTTGATTTTATTTCAATTAAATATTTTCATTACAATTTTCAAAAAATGTAATTATAATTTTATTTTGGAAAACGTAATTATTAATGGAAATATAATTTTTTTATGTAAAAAAGCGGTAATTTAAAAGTTGTTAAATTAAACGAAATTTCGATTTTAAATACTATTTTCAAAACATTATTTTATTAAATCTAAAGTAATTTTCAAAACTATTATAAAAACGAAATGAAAAATGCTATTGTATAGAATTGGGAAATTTAATTGAGAAACAGATAAATTTAAATGTACAATAAAATTGAAATGGAATAAAAGATTCAACAAAATCTTTGTGACAATAAATAAATTCACTTTATATTTTTTATTAAAAAAAGTATAGAATTTTCGTAATAAATAAATTCATTCGTAATTAATTCGTAATAAATACAATAACCATATTTATATTTATAGTAATTCTTATTTATAATGTTTGTTTGTGTAAAAAGAAAGTGCAAAAGTTCCTCGAAAATATTTGTTTAAAAAACTTATATTGTGGTAGAAACAAAGTTTTTTTTTGTGTTAATGACAACTTCTTTTGAACAAGAACCCAATATGGTGACCATAGCCAGCAACTCGGATCAGTTGATTGGGAGACTAATGCCGGAAAAATATCGGAGACAGGACAATGTCGAAACATTTATATCGGCTTGTGCTCGATATTTCAAAATGACAAAGGTTCAGGAAAATATTCAAGAAATATTGGTGATAGGGTTATTATCCCACGAGTTGGGGACCTGTTACTTTGGTAACCTGTGTTAAGCCAGTCGGACATACCTCCACGTGGTGTCCCTGGGAAACTAGAGTGTGCTCTAGGCTAAAGTGTCCGAAGCTTGCTTTGTTGGGGTGCTGACCAACATAGTACGGGGGTTTGGGCCTGCAATCCAACCCTTTAAAATGCATTGCTATCCGAGCGGGATGTGGAAATGTCTTCGGACAACGCCCACTATCAGTTGAGGGGTGAAACCCGATGAAACACCGACTCGGCTTCTTTGGCTCCTGAGGAGTGTATGCGGATTACCGCGGGAGGGAGGCGTATCCCACGAGTTAATACTAATATATGAAAGTGTATCTGCGGATATAAAAGAATATGAAGCCCGACTTCGCGAAGCTTTTCTTAAGAAAAGCACATTGATGGAAGACTTAGAAGAGGCCGTACATTTCGAGAGGTGCGGAGAATCGATTGAGGAGTACTTTGCTAAAGTAAATAAATTAGCAGAGAAATTAGTAAAACATTTTAATTATTCCAAAATTTTCCAAATCTAACCTTGATTACCAACTGCTAAAATAAATAATATAGTCAATGATTATTAATATAAAAAATGCATTTGAAACAAGTATTAAAAAACACGAAATGACTTCGAACAACCCAATATTTTAATTTTAAAATTTTATTTTTTTTATATTTATGTTGATGTATCTAGGTGATTGATATATTTTGCGATTAAAAAGAAAATAAAACGTGATATTATTTTTAAAAAATATTAAAAAACCATTAGGAGAAAATAGAAATATGTGGTTTTTAACGAAAATAGCTTTTTTAAAACCACGTTAAAACGTCGAAAAAAAACGTTAGAAATCCAGAAACATATATTTTGGAATTGGCAGGTTTTATTTATTATTAATAAATCTTTTTCGACGTTTTTTGTCGATGTTTAACATGCCACGTTTAAATCCAGTGTGCATGTGTGATGTAATAATTTTTGAGTAAAAATAATGTTATACTGTACACCCACATTTTCTTAGGTTACATCTAGATGGAAACCTTAAAAAACCTTGATTATATGGGAACGGAATTTGATGACATTTTAGATAGGGTCAGTTTTCCATTGCATTTATGGCACGCAAGAACACGTCTTTTAATGATATTCCAATGCCATTGAAGGATGACACAATTCATTCATATTTGGTATTTTTTTCGATGCTTTAATGCGCCGCGTAAAAATCTTATTTAAATCAACTAATAAAAAGTCCAAGTACAGAAAAATCAATAAATTATATTCACCACAATTTATTACACTAATCAACATTCAATCAATCGTTTTTTCTTTCTTTTTCTTTTTCTTATTTTTTTCTGATTTCGTTTCTTTGATCGATTGTAATTCATTCTGATTTTCCTCATCGATTTTCGTCTCGTTTTCATTCAACATTTTCGTCCGTTTTTTCTTCGATTTTTTCTCCCCATTCTCGATATTCTTATTCTCATTGATCGAAACGATTTCCTCTTGGTGTTTTTTATTTTTCTTGGATTTCTTTTCTTTTTTGATCTTTTTCGACTCGTTATTTTCGTCCATTTGATCTTCGTGTTTCCTTTTCTTACTCTTCCGGTTTTTCTCTTCGGTATTTTCGTTCGGTTCGTTTCTATCGATAATTATCGCCGAATTTTTCTGTCGAATTTTCTCATCGAAATATTCCCAAATCGATAAAGAACTCTCGAAAAACAGAGCCGTTTGTTTTTTCCCGTCCGTTTTCTCATCGTTCTTGTCGATCGATTTCTTGTTGTTCTCTTCCGATTGTTGTTTGTGTGGCGATTGATCGCTCGTTATTCCAAATAATCGATTGAATTCTTTATTGTCGATCGGTTCATCGCGAACTCGTCGACCGAATTTCGGTCTCGATAAAACTATAGACGACTCCGATCGATTTCCATTGGGAATCGATTCGGTTTTCGCGATTCCCGTTTCGTTTTGTAGCGATTTGAGAATATTATCGAACTTGACGCACTGCATAATGTCACAGCTGGTTCCAATCGGTCTCTTATTCAATCCGATACCGGTTTTTTCCTTTTTTATCGACACCTAAAATGTTATTTTTGTTTTTCAAACTTTCATTGAATCGATTTTCACTGGACAAACGGTTAATCTTTGAACCTTCCTTGCTTAATTTTATGAAAATTAAATTTATTATAGGGTTTTTCGAGCTGTCTCATAGTTTTTGCAAGTAATTTAATAACAAATTTAAACACAAAATGTCTCATTCATAAAATACAAAAAACATTGTGTAAAAAAGAAGTAATTACATTTTTAAGGAATGTAAAAAATAATGGCAATTGATATTCATTATTAAAAAGTGAACGCCATTTTTCACAATTTATTTTTGTAATTAATTTCGGCAGATCACCCAATGCCATCTTCAGACTAAATTAACACTGGCTTTTTGCAGCTTATATATGAGAAAGGTGGTTATGTAATCAATCATGTAATGGATCCAAAAATTAATATCCAAGCTTCACACTCAACTTCTCTGTTAAACATTTTCGAATAGAGCCTTTATTACATGATTGATTACATAACCTTCTCATATATAAGCTGCAAAAAGCCAGTGTTAATTTAGTCTGAAGATGGCACTGGGTAATCCGCCGAAATTAATTACGAAAATAAATTGTGAAAAATTGTGTTCACTTTTTAATAATGAATATCAATTGCCATTATTTTTTACATTTTTTTAGTAAATATTATCCTGCTTCGATGAAACCATTCAAACGATATGCGAAAGTGTTCTGTTCGCTTAGGAGAAAAGAGGCAGACATATGCTTTTTAGAAACGTGCAGGGAGGAAGATATTATTCCATCGTTTATCTTCAAATCAAAATTGCACGAAGCTTTGCTCAATGAAGACGTCAGAAGCATTCACCGAAAGATCTTGCGAAGAATGCTGGAGAAAGAAAAGAAATTACGGAATAAAATTGTGAATGAATTAGCATTGGCTCATTCGACTTTGTATGATGTAAGTGATGATTTTTGCATTGATATACGTTCTAATAATCTTATTAAAAAAAGTACTGGGAGAGAGTAACGTATGAGGCCTTATTAATAAGATCCATGGATCCAAAAATTAATATCCAAGCTTCACACTCAACTTCTCTGTTAAACATTTTCAAATAGAGCCTTTATTACATGATTGATTGCATAATCACATTTATTATATATAAGCTGCAAAAAGCCAGTGTCAATTTAGTCTGAAGATGGCACTGGGTAATCCGCCGAAATTAATTACGAAAATAAATTGTGAAAAATGGCGTTCACTTTTTAATAATTACATTTTGAAATTTATTTTTTACATGTCAATAAACTTAATCGACCTAAGCACAGTAGAAAGATCTTGAAGCGAATTTCACTACGCTCAAAAAGATGTTACGTTGGTGCCTGAGCGAAGAAACTGCAAACAATTGGGCTCAGAACAGTACACGCTGCAAACTTTCGAGTATTAGAAGTTATTAATGATGATAGAAACTTTATATTTTGGACGGAGTTGGCTTTCTATTGTTATTCGTCCAAATCGAGGTAGAAGTCGACGAGAAGAACCCGCCTATTTGACTGTTCCGGTGGCTGGAAGTCGTAATATTTCAGTACTCACGGCAATGAACAATTATGGCATGATTTATAATGTCATATTTGAAAGAGCAGTTAATGGCGGAAACTTTACACAATGCCTTATAGAAATTAAAGAGTGCTACATTATCAACGGTATTGGAAACCCAATATTTATCATGGATAATGCTCGAATTCATCAATATCGTGACTTAATGGATGATGAAGAAATTCGGTAAATGCCACTAACATATTTGCCACCTTATTCCCCCTTTCTTAACTCTATTGAGAACATATTTTCTGTATGGAAGAATAACGTTATTAGAGGTCGTGCTCGAAATGAAGCAGAACTTCGAAGATTAATAGTTGATAAGTTCAATGATATATCAACCGAGAATTGCGGCGCATTCTACCGAAAGATGCTTGGATATCTTCAAAGTGCTGAGATGGGACAAATAATAAACGATTAAGTTTATTTCTATGTAAAATGTTTATTTATATATAAAAAAATTAAAAATGTAGATACTTCTTTTTACACAATGTTTTTTTTGCATTTATATATTTTATGAATAAGACATTTTGTGTTTAAATTTGTTATTAAATTGCCTGCAAAAATTATGAAATTGCTCGAAAAACCATACATCTATTTACAAGACTCTGCATCTTTGGTCATATTTTTATTTTGCTTCGTTTCCTAAATATAACGGTAAACATAAATGTATAAAGCAATTATCAAGCGAACTTTCTAATTGCAGTAAAGAGTAACTGTACAATATTAATCTTATGGCAATCTTTATTAGTTTTTAATTTCTGAATTCCAATTATCGATTTTTTATAGATACTCACAAATTAATACGTTTTTTATAATATAGTACTTTTAACATAAATTTTTACAGATCAATTGTTTTCATTTCATTTTCTGTTGACTTTTATTTTTTTGTTAAGTTGTTTTCATGCGCATTCCATGCACTTTTTAATTAATGTAAAACAATATTTAATTATAGAAATAATTTTACAATATCATAAATACTTACAGTTGTTTAGATTTCATAATTCTAACTTTTTTATTTAAAATGGTTACTCTTAAATGACAGTTAATATTTGTTAAATAAAAGTAAGTTAAATGTACTGTGTGATGAGTAATATTTGCGTGAACTGAGATGAGGAATTAATTTTGCTTTGGAAATAATTTCGCGTTGGAAGTGTGAGGAATAACTGATTAATATTTTAATTCTTATCTAAAACTAATTTAACTCGAATTTAGATTTAATATTCAAATTTTTAATTTATTATAATTAAAAATTTTTAAATATCAACCAAATTAAGAGCAAAACAAAGGAGAAATTTGCACTTCAAAAAATCATACGCCAATGAAATAAGAGATAAAATTATATAACATACTTCAACAGTACCTAAATTCATTTAACAGTAGAAAAATGTGGAAAAAGCACAATGCGTGATTCCAAGCACACATAATACACACGCTGAGTTTATGGAATATCAGAATTAATTTCTCTCATAATTTTCAATTTTGATTTTGGACTAATTTCGCTAATTAAAAATTATTTAAAAATATTTTTTCACTAGAAATTCTGAAAATGTGGAGATCGCTGCATTAAACGACGGCGAATAAAAGTATTATAGGTCAAATTTGTATTATTTAAATTTTTTCAAAGCAATATCAATATTATCGATGACATGAAGTTGGAAAGCTTATGGATACGTAATAAATAACAGACCACAAGACAAAGTGACCAAAATCTTCTATCAAACGTCTCTTAAAAACTGAAAATGGCTTTAATAAACGGAGAAATAAATCAATGACAGTGTTTATATAATCCCCTCAATATAACTGATCTCTATCTATCAAGCTCATTGTAGCAGTACGAATACGTTAATTCGGTAATGATATTGACTTGAATATATTTTTGTGCACATCTTGGGGTTTTTTGTTTATTTTTTACTAAATAAATAGATATTTAGTGAATATCTATTAGATCAGTTATTAAATATGTATATAATTGTAAAAATTACTATTAATTATTTAAAATAAATTTGAATATTAAATCTAAATTCGAGTTAAATTAGTTTCAGATAAGCGAAATTAATTCCACATCTCAGTTCACGCAAATATCACTTCATCATGCACTACATTTAACTTACTTTTATTTAACACACCTGATTAACCATAATTTAAGAATAACCATTTTACATAAAATTAGTAAATCAAAAATTATTTTACATCTATTCTTAATGCGGCTAGAACTCTACTTGGTCAACAGATTTTTTGTAATTTTTTATTGTTTTTTTTT
>MQRK01243371.1:0-13227 GCA_001938485.1 Girardia tigrina
GATTTATTTGCCAGTCATCGCACCGGTGTGTAGATATATATAGATAGAGAGTTGAGTCGATGGAATATTTAATTTGTTTTAGATTTTGACGATTTATTGATTTTGAGTGAATTTTGTTTAGATGATTTAAAAAGAGAGATTATTATTTTGTCTATTGATAAAAACGAATTTACTGATTTTGAAATTTGTAGGAGTTATTATTTGAATTTACTGATTGAAAAGAATTTGAACGAGACAATTAAAATTTTGTCAGTGTTTTGTTAGATGAATGAGATTTTCAGATATTCTTGAAAGTGATAATACTGTTCATTGATGATAACTTCCCTTTGTTGATTATTATTTATGTAAATCAAAGCTTTGTGGTGAAATAGAGATTGAATGCTTTGAGATGAATAAAATTTTGGAGAAAAACAAATTTTATCTTTATTGAAAATAAATCTGAAAATTCGAATTTTATGATTAAAATACTGATCGCTTTGAATTGTTAAACATGTGATATAATCTTTAAAAAACGGGCTCAGCACTACGATCTTTATGATAGTTCTCTAGGGCTACTCAGGAGCTGCCAAAAAATGTACAAGTAATTTTTTAAAAGATTAATGATTCTGACAAGTTTCATGACCCAGAAAGAGTAAAAGGTTAAAATGCAATATCCTAGCACGACAGGTAGGCTGGGAAATAAAAACTCTAAAAGGAAGATTTCACCGAGATTTAAAGATAATAATTAGAAAATCACTTTAAAACAATAGTCCATATATGCAATAAAAATAAATCGGAACACAAATTACATTTTAAAAAGTCGTACCTAAAAATATTAAATATAGTTTTCATCATAAAATCGTTAGGGATTGGTTTTGTAATTAGTTAACCAATTTTGGGTTCACTCAAAGTAATACCTTCACTTTCAACCCAGATAAAACATAATTCTTAAAATCCTCGACATTGATTTTCGCGCCGCTCATCGAAATCTCTTCTAAACATTGTTCTTGATTTTCTGGACAGATTTTATTGGCTTCGAAAATACAATTTTCGGTGAATTTCAAACGAGTGTCAATTAAACACAGCTCATTTTTTGAGTCTGATTTACGGGACTCATCTTTTTAATTCATCGTCTGTTTTATCTAATTTCAAGGGAGAATCACTCAACACCCGAATCGATTCCATCAGACCTTTCGTTATTTGTTTCTGTGTCGATATATGTCTCTCTAAATTGATCATTTTCTTTTTTAATTCTTGAATTTTATTTATCAAATTGATCGTATCAGACATTCGTTCTGTTTTTAAATGAATAATTTTATCCCCTTTCATCTTTAATTGATCACAAAACAAAGAGAATGAAACATATATTCAATCATTTTATTCGAGCAGTCTTTCAAATGATCAATCAGTTTAACTTCATCGGTAATCTAAGATTTTTAAGGATGACATTCGATGAACTCATCGCCTAAATATCCACTTTCATAGTTCAAATAAACACTCTAATAATTGTTATGATTTTTTTCTTGATTTTAAAATTACATTTATCGCAAATATTTCCCAAGAGTCTAAACTCTAAACGTGTTCCGCACGATTTTAAAAGCCTCTTCAAATGAATAAGATTCAAAACGAGCAAACGTTTTCGAAAAAAATTTCTTTGTCTTTTCGCAACATGGTATAATGTATTCTTTTTCTCAAAAACCACTTTTAAATTATCATTGATTCTGGAGTGGAAAATCACGCAGACCATGAAAATCAACTGAAATTTTCCTTGGACTGAATTTTGCGGAATTTTTGCTGATCAGAGTCTAAATAAAAATGAAATTTTATATTCGCTGGGTCTGTGCCGCTAATTGGAGTTCGACTCTGAATCGATCGCAATTTTCCACAATTTAATCAATTTGGGATTTAAAATCTATAACTCGACTGAGTTGTCTATTCGGTATGTGTTTTTGCGCAGTCCAATCATGGAATCACAATTGAATCCAGAACTATTTTGTCCGGTTAGACAATCTTTAGCCCGATAGTTCTATGACGATAACTGATTCAAATATTCCAATCTTTGGAGCGCTGTTTCCGCATTATAAACCCCAAAAGTTGTTTTTTATCCACGCAAAATCTATGTGAAAGGAAGGATACTCTAGGTCCTGAAAATCATTAATTTTTTAAACATTTCTCATTGAAAAGATATAATGAGATAAATTATTGTAATATAGAGATATTCAAGGGTTGTTCATTTTTTTGTAGTTTTTATTTTCTTGGTTTCTCTCTTTCATCATGTCTCTTCTTCTAACAATTTTATATCTTTTTGTTATATCTTTTTGTTTAGGGATGAACAAAGGGTAAATTCATGTATAGAAAGTGTGACTGTTTTTTTATTTCACCTTTATTTGTTATTTCTTGTGTTGTGTATATGCAGTAGAACTTCGTTAGTACGAACTTCATGGGACCGTTTAAAACAGTCCGTACTAACCAAGGTCCGTTATAAACGTAAACCGTCAATTTTGTTATAAAAAATATTAAATAAAAAATTTTATTAACTGACATCACATTTCAAGAATTTGCGTTTCAAAAAGGAAGTGCATGTACATAAAACAATATTAAACTTAAGTTACCACAAATATCAAGAAACACAATATTATGGTCAGTTTTGAATCTGTCCGGCCAACCAACACTACACTGAAATATTTCGTGCTTGAACAATTTAGCAAAATCCTGGGTTTTCTCACGCATTACAGGACAACTGATTGGAGTGTTTTGGGAGCAAACTGTGGTAAACTATTTGAGTAAGGTGTCCTCAACATCGTCAAACAGCAGTGCACATTCTTTTGTTGTCATTGTTGTGGTTTGACTCATAGGCATGACGTAGTCTGTCACGATTTGCCAAATTTAATTAACCGTTTACTTTTAGCACTTTAGACTTGATGAAACAGCTGAATGTTTTTCCCTATTGAATTTCACGAATAATCCGATTTTGTTGCCTCTAAAATAAAAGAAGTTCGCATGCAATTATCGCTCATTGTATGAATACTAACAAGAATAAAATAATAGAGCAAACAAATTTGTGATTCTGCAATTGATAAATTTAATTAAATTAAATTTTGAAATTTAAATTACGTGCTTTTTTACTGTACAATAAATATTTCAAACAAAATGAAAATTAAAGTAATAAAAAATTTTTAATTTTAAAAAATCTAATTAAGAAAAAGATAAATATTGGTACATTCGATAAGGGGAAATGGGTTTGTTATAATGAATTATTTTGATTATATTAATAAAATGAATGATATACTAAATTGTTTTCAATTTGAGAAAATTGAGAAGTTTAGAAAAATAATAAAATGCACATATTAAAAGTAGATGAAAGTTAATGTTCTCTCTTATTAAATTTGGCGAAATATAATCATTTAAATAAAGAAATCGCGAGGAAATTACGATTTCTGCATTTTTAAATTCTATAACTTTGTGTTCAAATGTAAAATTTATTATAGAGATAGAAAGATATAAAAATTATTTATAATTTTACATCTTATGAAAAATCATACATACACATACAATGTAACATCCGTACTAACAAGTGCATTTTTTTCAGCGGACTTGCTAAATGGTATGTTATAACCGAAAGTCCGATGTAACAGAGTCCGTAATATACGGTAAATATTGCATTGAAAGTAGCATGATTTTGTCGGGACTAAAATATTCGTCCGTACTAACGGAAGGTCCGTTATAACGAAGTTCTACTGTATATATATATTTTTTGATCAGAATGTAAGATCATTTTTTGTAATTTGGGTGTAATCTCAGAAAGTATGCGATGTCAGGAGAAATCAGAAGAGTCATTGCAATTTGTTTTATCGCTTCTTTTTGATAAAATAATAATTATAAAATATAAATTGCTATAGGCAATTTCAAATTTAATTAAGTGATCAATTAATCGATCACATTTAAAATACTTACTATATATATTATAAAAGCCCAAGTCACTCACTGCTTCACTAACGCTGACGTAGTTACTAAGAATAGATTTTATTGATTATTCACTGTAGTGAGTGTTTTATTAGAATCTAGATATTTTTTTAAATATTACAGTTATTGTTTCAATTGGCAATAATAGATAATTATTTATTTAAAAGTATTATTTGTTGAAAAATAAATTTTATAGATTTGTTATTCGTTTTTACAAGATGTGAAATTTTTGAAATGATTTTATAATCAATAAAGAAATGATTGTATATTAATATATTTATTTATTAATATACAATCATTTCTTTATTGATTATAAAATCATTTCAAAAATTTACCTTACAGCGTTAGTGAGGCAATGAGGCAGGCAGTGAGTGACTTGGGCTTTTATAATATAAAAAAATTGAACCCCCGGCAAGAGAGGGCCGCGAAGCGAGCCGAGCGCGCTAGTACTGAAATATTTTTCGTCTCATCACTGAAGCTTTAATATTTCTTACTTCAATTTGGCAATCTTGGTTTGAAAATTCTATCCCTTTAAATCAAGCAGATTTTCTAGTTCTGATTTGAACTCATTTATCAAACCATTTTTATTATCGTAACGACAATTTTTAATTAATTGATATTAATTTAAACACCTCCATTACGAACAACTGATCTATCCTCAGTGTATCACAGAATAACTGATAATCTACATTCGAAATAGTTTCCAATAAAAAAGCCTAAAAAAATTAATGTGAGTTTATATTTATTAATTTTTTTATTTGGTTCTTTTTAAATATTTTTGTTAATCAGTAGTTAAGTTGTATTAGCAATAAATATTTATTTAACGTAACCTGTGTGTTCATTCCGGGACTTTTATAATAAACAGTAACAAATAGTTTACCAAGGGATAACTATCATATAACGAATAACTATCCTATAAACCGATTTTTACAATTATAATTATTAAAGAATCCAAAAATATATTGTAAGTAGCGTTTATGCCACTTTCATTATTATCACATTTCGAAGTCAGTATTTAACACCACAAATTTTATTAATATCAACAATTCACATATTTAAACAAATTTCGCCAAAAATTAATTCATTAAATTTTTTCGATTAAATTTTAAAATTTACGAAAATTTAAACCTTAAATTATTTTACATTTTTTTTCAAAAATTTTATCATAAAAACTAATTAGTTTCAATTTACAATAAACCCTTTTATTAAAAAAGTATTTCTTAAAATATTAATCTGTTAATTATTTATTTTAAAATTTATTCAAACTTATTTCATAAATTTTATTAAAATATATAAATTATTATTACTGTAAGCATATTGTAGTGATCACAATTTATTAATTTAATTAATTATTAATTTAATTTTAACAATCAAAATTTAATAACAAAAAAATGTGAAGTGAATCGACAACATTAGAACAGAAAAAAGTATCGAAAAAAAAACTTAAAAAAATAACACTATAATTATGTTGTTTGAATAATTTCAATTTGGTCCGGACTTTTCAAAAAAAATATATATCTTTTGTGATTGTAAATAAAATCTTTTTCTATAGATTTAAAATGTTTTTCTATTTTGATCAATTTTCTCAACAAATCCTTTTTCGAATTTAATGAAATTTAATTGAAATTTCTGAGTAAAATTCGAGCGATTGGTCATGACCATCTACAAAGGACTGACAATCGACGATATTATCGAATGTGTCACTGATCCCTCGAACAAAATCGACAGTCAATTGTTGAATATTCTCTTGTACACCTATCGGAATTATTCGCCTGTAATCAACGTTTTTGACTCGAAAATGTATTCGATTCCNGAATCCGATCAAATTTTCCAATCGTCAAATTGCAGCAACAATCACACCAACTCGACCAGTGGGAACAGCGTCAGTTTACTCAACCAGTCGCCCGTGGCCGACTTCAATTTATCTCATTTGGATCAATCGGCGGCCAACAACAATGGTAACAACCTCACCAATCATATCAACGGAACTAACGGCAACTCGATCGCCCTCAAGTCCAATCAACGTCGTTCCAGAGCTGTCAGGCAAGATGGCGGCCCCCACTATATCCCAACGCCATCCGAAACCGGTAGGCTATTATTTTTTTTAGCAGTTTCTCTCGATCCAATTCCCAGGATCGATTTACGACGATCGGACCAGCTCAGGTATCATATAGACGAAGTGGCGCCCACTTTACACATATTTTAAATAAATATTTATTTTATCATATTTTTACTCTACATTTTAGTTTTTTAATTTATTTCTTTTAAATTTTTCAAATTAAAAAATAATAAACTATTTTGGCGAAACTTAAATTCAAACTAAATTCATTACGAAAATTCATTAAAATTCATTACGAAATTTGTTACGAAAAAATAGCAAAAATCCAGTAAAATTGTGAAAAAATATTAAAGAAAAATTTATTTAATTTGTAACTAGGTTTGCGGATAATAACAAAACGACTTTTGCAAAAACGGACTAATTATTCAAATAGTTAGTAAATCTTTTAATTGATTCATGTGTTATCATCGAGGTTAAGCGACTGTATAAAATTTAAGCTCAATCGGACACGGGAAGTCAATTGAAAAGTTGTATACAATATTTGTGACAAATAAACACACAAAAAACAGGCGAAAGGAATTTATATAAGCGTATACAATGAGGCTAAATCAAGTTGTTTTCGGATCAGTTCAAATAAAGTTTTATTTATAAAAAAGATCCCAAAATCAAAAAAATGGTGGATTTACAAACCCAAATAAAAACTTCACAAAAGCTGAGACAAAATAAATCCTATTCATAAAAAACAGTTATTTTTTAAACAAATGCTATTTTTCCTCTAATTACACAATCCTTTATGTTCTCTATCTATCGGCTAATAGCTACAAATTTGGAGAAGTAATTTTGACTTCAGATATACTTATGAAATTACAGAAATATCAAGTGCTGGCTTTAGAAGGAGCGGCCTCCCGGGACTTCCGATTGTCGACTCATTGAAAGCCACAAATGACCAACAAGAAGCAGTAATTTGTTAGGGAAATTTTTACTTTATTAATTCAAATTTTCATAATCGTAATCATTGATGAAAAGCTTGATCAACGAGTTTTAATTACGATGTAAATTTAAAAAAAATTACGGTTTTTTATTAAGAAATTGTTAAAGTCAAATGAATATTATTTATTATAATATATGAAAAAGCAAATAATAATTTTATTCAGCCTTTCGCAAACTTTTTTAGTTCATGAATTTTTGTAGAATCTCAAGCTTTTGAGCATCTTATATTGTATCTGTTTGATCAGTCGAATATATTTATGTAATTACATTTATATTTAATAATAATAGTATAAAACTGATATGTTTTAAATCCATATTATTTAGAGTGGATATTTGCTACTTTCCCTACTTTTTACTAAGTAAATGTCATTTAAAAAGCAGAATATCAAAGAACTATTTCCTAAAACCAACAAAAGTAGAAACTCCTTGAAAAATACTGGGAGACTTCCAAGAGTTCACAAACTCAAGTTTGAGATATATTTAGAGTACTGATTTAGAATGATTTAAGCATTTGATTATTTGGTATTTTATATAATTTAAGAATGCCTTTAAAATTTAGTGCGTGAAATTCGGATTCAATCAAAAAATAATATAGAATATTATAAAATTTGTTAGGTATGTGATCACTACATTAAAATTTTATATCTATAACAATTAACGATTTTTTAAACAAATTTCTAAGGAACAATGTTTTCTTATTTTGCAAAAACCAGTTATAAATAAAATACTAAATATAAATATCGATATAAATTTTAATTTTACAAATTAATGTTTATAGTTTCAAATTAATTTTATTACTTGTCACATTTCATTTGGTATATTTTATCACATTTTTCATTTTCAATTTATTATAATTTTTTTATTAACTTAAAATTTACTTTAATTGTTACTCATAATGAAACATTTAATTTAATAAATTCGATTTAGTTTCGTAACTTTAATCCTAATTGTATTGGGTTGTTGCAAAAGTTCCCGCCATTACAGGAAACTATTTGTTCTACAAAGATTTTTTGATGTTTGGCGAAGTGTTCTATACCATTAGAAAGCCCGTGCTATGCTCTACAAGATTAAACTAATCGTTTTTGCCTATATTATTTTTTTGTCTTTTTTTAGAACCGTCAAATGGATTGTCAAGTCGACAAAAAATCGCATTTTCGACACCTCCTTCTTTTCACCTTTAATGGAGGTCAAAAAGCAAGTGAAGCTACCAGAGATATTTGTGCCGTGTATGGAGAGGACGTTAAAGCTGAGAGAACTGCTCGGGATTGGTTTGCCAGGTTCAAACACGACGATTTCGACCTCAACGACGTTCCTCGTTCCGGAAGACCAGTCGAGATGAACGAGGACCAACTCGGGGATCTTTTGAAGGAAGATGACCACCAGACATGCAGAGAATTGACCGAAAAGATGAATTGTAAATTTGCGACAATTTCACGCCATCTTCAGTCGATGGATTTCACTCAAAAGCTTGGAGCTTGGGTCCCGCACGAACTCACCCAAAAACAGAAGGATAAGCGGCTTTCCATTGCTGCTCGAAATCGCGCTCGCCATAGGCAACGTTTCTTATACGGAATCGTCACTGGAAACAAGAAATTGTGTCTCTATGTGAATATGAAGCAAAGGAAAGAGAGGGTGGAGAAAAGCCTAAGCCCAGGATCAAGAAAGACCTTCACCCGATAAAGACAATGATTTGCGTATGGTGAGATTGGGAAGGTCTAATCCACTGGGAAATGCTTGGAAAGAACATGACAGTAGAAAAGAATATCTATAAAGCCAAATCGCATCGAGTCAATGAGGCAATTCAACAAAAAAGACCGGATCGACAAGGCCAGGTGATCCTCCTCCATGACAATACTCGACCACACACCGCAAAAACTGTCAAGATGCCACTCTAAGAGCTCGGTTGGGAGGTCTTTCAACATCCTCCCTATTCCCCAGACCTCGCCCCACGGATTACCATCTCTTCCGCTGCCTTTCAAATGAAATGAGGGGTCTTAGCTTCGAAAATCCGGATCATCTTGAGAATTGACTCAACAACCTCTTCGACACTCGACCTAAGGATTTCTGGCGAAATGGAATGAACAAACTGGTGGAAAGGTGGGAAGAAGTAGTGAACAATGAAGGAGAGTACATAATTGATTGAAGTGTTAGTATTTTTGCTGTTAAAATTTTATGATTTCATTAAATATATAATTAACTGAGTCATTATTTTGGTTGTTAAAATTTTTTGATTTCTTTGAAAATAAATATTTAAAAAACGGCGGGAACTTATGCAACAACCCAATAAATATTAAAATGTGATATTTGATTTTGTTGCTTCATTAAAAAATATTACATTTCAATCTGATTTTAATTAACATTAATCCTAAAATTTTAGATCCAAATGAAATGAACTTTTTAAATTATTTTCTTTTATTTAATTTATTAATTTAATTATATATTTTATTTATGAATTCCTGAAACTGGCAAAAATGTTCGGTCAAATCAGCAATTCTCCGCTCCAGATGTCTTCGATCTTCTTTCGGAACACTTTACCGATTGAATTATTAAGTTAAACACGTCAAGAAAAACAAGAACATGAGAAGAATGTTCGCCATATTAAGCGGATTTCAGCCCATGTGATTATTTTCTCTGAGGAGACGTCAAAGATATAATTTATTGCTTCAAATCATCGAATGTCGACGAACTCAAACTTAAAATCAAAAGATAAATTTTGGAAATTGGCCCAGAAATATTGAAAAAAAAACGGTAGGTAACTTCAAAACTCGACTTAAACATTTGATATCAACCGAAGAAAGGATTTTAAACACGTAATTCACTAGTTCTCCCGTTAAAATGAGATTTTCTCAATAAAAAGTGATATTTTCTAAAAATGATATATTTTCTTTATAACTCAATATGTATTTCTTCTTTTAAAAAAGAAATTGCATACTTGTAATCAGCATCTACAGATCTACTAAAGGAGAGGGTCATTTGTTAATTTCTAACTGTTCCCAAAAGACCATACAATACATTACCTAAATTGGGACCTGAAGTATAAAATGAATCAGGGGTTAGAGTTAGACGAATTCCTTGTTAAACATTATAAAAATCTAAAATAACAGTTAAAAAAAAGATGCTTTTCTAACACAACATGTAATTGGAAGCGAAACGGAACTATATTAAAATTTATTCATGAAAATATAATTTATAAAATACCGGAAACAATGGATTGAAATGATAATTATTAAACTATTTGAACGATTTCAGTTCTCCATTTTTTAATTATTCAGATTAGCAAATGTCAATTAAAACAAATTAATTCCCTTCAATTTCAAATAAATTTTCTAAAATAAAGTGAAAATGAAAAAAAATTATAATTTTACAAAATCAAAATTACACTTAATATTCCTTTTAATTTAGAAAAAAAACACATTAACATTTTGGATTACGGAAGTCTGGCAATTTCAATTTGATGCAAATCTAAAAATCAATAAAATAAATAAATAATAATAAAAATTATTGAATTTTGTTTTCTTTTTTTTGTATTGAAAAAAGTAATTAAAAATTTCAATTCTTTCTTTCTTTTTTTTTAATGAAAAAAAGAAAATTTTCTTTTTGATTTAATTTTAAATTTCAGTTAAAAAAACTAAAATATTCTATGAAAAAAACGAAATTATTAAACAAACAGAACAGTTAATATCGTATTTTCTTTTTAATTTCCATCTTTGATCTATTACTTGTGGTTTGATGATTAAAACAAAAAATGAATTAATTTTAGATGCATTCTTTTTTGATTTCGATTTTATGAGGGTTTTTATTAGAGTATCTAGATATTCATAAAAATTTTGTTTTTATTTGATTAACAATAATAATGATTTTTTCTTTATTTATATTTTCTCTGTTTTATATTTTTTCTAGATTAAATAGTTCATAATGATCATAAAATCAATAGATATATCCATGATATATAATTTGATTAAAGACTCTTTTATATAATTATAGAACATGTTTCGATGTTACATACATCATCATCAGCAATATTTGAAAAATTAAGTATTTGAATATTATTAAAACAATTGAAATATTCAAACTTCCAAAAATTGCTGATGATGATGTATGTAACATCAAAGCATGTTCAATAATTATATAAAAGAAGCTTTAATGAAATTATATTTTCAAAATATTAAACTTGCGTTTACAAGACACAATGATATATAAAAGTTATATAACATAGAGAATATATTTCATAATGTAATATCATTACTGTTCTGTTTGTTTAATAATACCGTTTTTTCATAGAATATTTCAGTTTTTTAACTGAAATTTAAAATTAAATCAAAAAGAAAATTTTCTTTTTTTCATTAAAAAAAATAAAAAAAGAATTAAAAATTTTGATTACTTTTTTCAATACAAAAACAAGAAAAAAATTCAATAACATTATAGGTTGTTGGAACGGAAACCGTTCCTCCACATTAATTTAGGGACATTCGATTTTCGAGCAAATGGAAAGGTAAACAAATAAAAACATTTCTATTGCAATTTAAAAACACAACGAGTCTGATTAAATAATTATAAATCGCTTGAATCGTCTCAAGGCAATTTTTATCATCCTGATTATAATGGCCGTAGATGAGATCCAGAAAAATGTTATTTATTGTCAGTAAAATCGAATTGTCATTTTTAAATTCACTAACGATATTTGAAACTTTTGTTAGATTTAATTTACATGTTTTATCATAAAACTTTGTCAAACTGTCGATTGATGAAAACCAATTCGTTAATTTTGGTGAAAGAAATTTTTTCTTCTCACCACGGAAAAAATTGTCAATCGCTTTTGATTTGTCAGAGAAAATAATGCCATGAGAAAATAACTAATAAAATTCAAAATTGATAACGCGAAACTAAATCACTCAACAATCGCAACTGTTTATATTTTGAATATTTAAACAATTTACATATTTCTTTCCAGAAACAATATAATAATTTTTTTACAATTTTCAAATAATTTTACAAATATATGACTTTTTTACTTCATTTTATTATATAAAACATATATATATATATATATTCTCTTATCAATCTGGAACAGTTTTAAATGTTGAATTATTTATGGCCGTACTTGTTTAATTGAAAAAATGTTTGTCAACGAAAGGACATTCTTTCATTTCATTCTTCTGAATTAAAAAAAATTAAAAAATAAAGTTACTTTGCCAATCGAATCCGTATTCACCTTTGTAAAACTCAATAGATGATTGTTTCTGTATATGGGAAACTATGTTGTGTCTAATATGCTAGAAACGAAGAAGAATTTAAAAGGTTGATTGAAGAAGATTTTGATGTAATAAATGCATCTGATTGTGGTGGGCATTTTAGTAAAAGGTTAACGCTAATCACTAAAGCTAAAAAGAGAAAAACAATTTTTGAATATTTTTTTTGTATTAAAAAAGCTGTTTTGTGAAACTTTGTGTTGTTAATTTATTTTCTTTACTTAAAAAATTTTAAATTACATTATTAAATTACATTAAATAAGTTAAAGGAAATAGAAAAAAATATTTAGAAATTTATATGAAAATAAATAAAGTAGTACTTAATTTAAACACTCAAAAACACTCAAAAAAGCTTTCATCGAATTTTGAAAAGAATTATTTTTTATAGAAGTGATAAAATAACAAAATGTTGTTGAACATCCCGTGTTAAAATGGTTTAATTTTCTGCTTCCAGTAACCGACAATGTTCGCTTTTAAAGTAAAATGTCTGACTAACATTTAAAACAAAAAAAAAGAAATCAAGCAAAAATTATTTTTTACCACAAAAACGCAATACTTTCTATTTATTATCTGTTCAAAAGATATATATATATATATATATATATATCGAAAATATATTTTGATTAAAGCTTTTTTTATACAACTATTGGACATGTTTCGATGTTTATATACATCATCATCAGCAATTTTCTATTGAACTGTTTGAATAATACAATTTTTTTGGAATTTGTCGTCCAGTTTTGAAATTGAAAATCAGGGTTTAAATATTCTTAGAAGGCGCTTCAGGGATACTATGTATACAAACAAGTAAATAGAACACAACATTAGGGTAACATTAGACAAATTATGTACAGATGTACGAGTCAAAATACAATTAAAAGAGGAAAATACTGAAGAATACAAACAAATCATTAAAATTCCATATTCTGAAGGATTTAGAGCGTTTAAGAAGAGTATTTGTAGAACAATAAGTAGTGCTAAAGTAGT
>MQRK01243372.1:4932-16783 GCA_001938485.1 Girardia tigrina
GGGTTATCGATGGGGGGGGGGGCAGCTCAGGAATTTTGACGTAAAACAATTTGTTCAATTTTTCATAATTGCAAATTACTTTGGACAAATTTTATTGTATTATAAAACTGGTAAAATGAAGAGAAAAGAAAAGAGAAATAACAAGCAATAACCGTTAGATTTTTGTTGAAATTTTCGTTCTCTCAATAGACCAAACACCAGAATACGTTCTATTTAGAAGGAAACATGTCGTGAATGTAACGAATGATCATTTTCGCAATAGATCATCATTATTATTTATTATAATTACTGTCAGCTATTACGACCTCGTCATTTTATTTAATAAACTTTAATAAAAATGTTGACCTGATCGAATCCTTTTGATCAAATGAGGTTGTCATTGTAAATCGAAAACAAAGTGTTTGTTAAAGAAGAGGATCATAACTTTGCTCTGCATTTTCTATCAATATTATCGATATCGAAACACATTTTCAAACTGTTTCTCCGAAATCCTTGGTTGATGTTTTGTTGGTCATTGTACTACCTTTCCATGAGAGACAGAGGATGTATATTTGAGGCTGTCCTATCTGATACCTGTTCGCGTAACAAAACTCATCAAGATTGCCAGTCTTTCAAGCTTAATTAACGAACGAGCGCCTTCATGTAAGGTGTAAGTCATCTCACTGGGAATTTATATTGACAAATTACTGCCATCCAAATAAGGCATTTCTTAAGACTTAATCGGTCGAAGAATATTTTCCATTGGTTTTCAATAAAATTGAGTAGAGGATCTCTCAATGGGTCTGTCTGTCTGTTAAGAGAACTCACACATTTGACAGAACATTTATTACATTCACATTTCTTATCATCTTTATGATGATCAATAGTATTGCTTTCACTTAGATCCATTAATCAATTTTCAATATCTCTCATTATAATCTGAACTATTCTTGAGAAGATTATTTTATTCAAAAATATTTAATTTAAATTTTATTGTGAATAAATTAAAATAAAATTGGCAAGTTATTAAAATCAAAACTTGAAAGCCAATTGAAAACGTTTATTAATTTCGACGGTTTAACCGTCATCGTCAGAACAAATGATTTTTCAAACGAAATTTACTTATATAGTGCAGTTAATGATTATNNAATCAATACGTAATCAGTACATCATTTAAAAACTCTCAACAAAGTTGTAGAGTGCAGTTTGAACGTTAATTTTAGGATCCAAAGATCTAATATATAACGCTTCACATGTCACTCTCTCCCAATAATTTTTAAATGACAATTTTTTTTGACGATGACGGTTAAACCGCCGAAATTAATTAACGTTTTCAATTGGCTTTCAAGTTTTGATTTTAAATTTTATTGGCTGAAATAAAATATTTTATAGTCATTTTTAAACATTAATTTGATTTTAATTATTTAAAAATTTACAAACATAAAATCAATGAACTTGTTTAAAAGTTTCAATAATAAAAATTAAAAATTTGAATATTAAATTTAAATTTAAATAAATTAGTTTCAGATTATAAGAATTAAAATATCGATCATCCATCTGATTAGGAGAGGCACAATCCCAAATCAACACAACATTTAAACATGCAAACAATGCACAAAAACATCCACATACCAAATATTCGTCACACTGTCATTAGACAAACTTTTAAACGTGGTAATTGACATTGAAAGGTGGGCAAAAGAACAGTTTATCTAGACCAATTCTATAATCACATATACACATTTTGTGAATATTCCTTGACAATCTGAGATCGAATTCCATCCTTCTTGGTTCTCGAGATGTTTATCTTTCTTTGCTATTTATCTCTCTATAAATTTACATGATTCACGACGGATCTAAATATTGGTTTGCCATAGACTCTGGTGTTTGTCGATGTCTCCCAGATAAAGTAGGGTGTCTCCCGAGGACAGTTACGAAGAACAGAAAACCCCTCTGTTCTGTCTCGGGATTCGTTTCTGTGAGACAGTTTTCTTTTCTTTTGGAATCAACATTTCTCCATACGACAGTCGTTATATTCCCCAGTCAAAAATCAAAATCGTTACTTTAGTAATTGATGATAAACAATGTTGCAACAAAATCGTTATCGTCTCTTATCCTATGAAATGCCGTTCGTTATGAGTTCCTTTATCTTTATTTTATCTCTTATTCGTCAGAAGATGTTCTATATTCAGTAGAATCGTTTCTTTTATCCTCAAGTCTCTCTGTGTTTATCGTAATTGAATTGGTATATTTGCATGATTGAGGATCTGATAACACCATAGAACATTTGATATAAAGCTTATGTTTTGATAAAACTAAGAGATTATACTTAATGTGAGGTTCTCACGAATGCGGCACTGGTTTCGTCGTCTTAACTCAAAATTTCTCATAAAGATTTCTCATAAACATAAATTTCTCATAAATGTTTATGTAAGAAAGTGCGCAACAAAGATCTCTACAGAAGCTGCATTGACGACATCCACTCATGAAGGCCAGCCAAGTGCCTTAGAACCCCAGCAATAATCAGCTAGCATTGGTCAAAGTCATGTTGCTTTCTTTCAGTGACATGAATTCAGTAAATTCATTGTCTCTCGTGAGCTTTCGTAATTTCAGAAACATTAAAAACACTATCATTTAGCTTAGCAATGCTTACACATTAAAATTTGGAGCAAAGTATTGAAAGCGGGTGTCTTACGTAAAGTTTTCACAAACTACTTCATTAAAAATTTTGTGTAAGGATGTCAACTAGAGTTTACTCGCAGAGACTAGAGGGTCCTTCACAATTTTCTACCTCCTGGTAACATATTGGTTCTCCTTGTTCATTTATTACCATTACATAATAAAACTCCTTTCAAGCTGTCAATGAAGTCTCCATGTTGTTTTTTCATAGGGACGCCCTAAATATTGACGCGTCCATTAACAGCCAACGATCGATCCAATAACAAGAATGACAACAGCTCTTCTTTTCTCTTAGCCAACCAGAAGAAGTTTTAATGAACAACAGAAGTGTTTTTGGCGATAATCCTAAGGCCAGAGACTTAACAGAACAATTATTGCATGAAATAATAATACAATAACGTTTAATCCTCAAAGAAAATTTAGTAAAAATAAACTCAAATGAAATAAAATCGATGTAAAAACTCAAGTCGCGTCCAAGTAGAAGAGTTGCTTTATTCACCGAGTAGTGCCCGCCACCCAAGGAACAATTTTGGAATTTGTCCGAACACATTTGTCAGCCTATTTCCTTTTTATTACACAGAGTGATTGTAAAGATAAAGATAAGGGGGCTATGTGTTCTGACAAACACTGTATTGATACGTCTTTGGGGGAATGATATAATTCACAGTTTGCATCGTATTTAGACACAGTCTTAGTTGCGCTGACTTTAGTTGAATGAATATTATAGTGTATACTTTGACTTCGGTCGAGAATTTCTAAAACCAAAATTACTAAAATCACAATTTCTAAAAACAAAATATTTCTTATAATTTATTGGAATAAAATTTCTAAACCTAAACTACCTTTTTTGTTCGTCTACATATTTTTTCAAATCTTAGTAAAATCACATAAACGTTTACTATAAAACAGACATTATTTTCTTTTCAGAAAAATATGAAAATAAAATTTATAAAACTTTGTTAAATTTACAAAATAAAATAAATCAGATAAGCAATTTTTGAATATTGTATTTTATCTAAAAAACACAATAGCTTGCATATTAAAGTCCGTTTGTTGAAGGCCATTGACATTAAATATTCAACTGGATTAATATTTTCTTTCCAACCTTGAATAATTATGCCTATTCGTTCGTTTAGTAAATGATATTTACTAACTCTTTTCGTTAACTTCCTCTTAAAATTTGGAAATTTTTTTTCAGTACTAATTTGTTCTTTTTTAAGAGCATCAAGAAACTTCCAGATATTAGGGTGGACTGATGTTATTATTTCACTAAAACCTCGATACCATTCTTCAATATCGTTATTTGTTCTTGAAAGTCCTGTTAATATATAATAAGAATTCCACATGTTAAGTGGAAATTTAGGCTTTCTGCGATTACCATTCTGATCGCATCTTCCATTCCAATTATCCTCAAAAAAACTAACAAATCTTAACTCGTCTGGTTCTGAATAAATTGAAGATGAATCACAAGGTACTTCAAAATACCTAACAACATGCGTTGAAGGAACGAATACTAAAGAACTATTTTTTTATCTAGTGCTGAAAGTTTATAAACGCTCTCATATTGAGACTTTAATCTAATAGAACAAATGTCTCTAAATGCATTGAGGAAAATGATAATAACGGCCTATATGACTAGAATTTGGAAAAATGGATGAAACTGCGCTTATCATTGACAATTCAAAGTCAGTTATAAAAGAAATTAGCGTATGATTTATAATTTATTCAAGAGTTTCGTAGCTTCTTGAGCTCTTATCTACCAGAAGAGCATAAATTAATAGAAACGGTGTACCATTTTCTTTAGTTTTAGAACATTTGATTTTAGAAATTATCGATTTAGTAATTTTGATTATAGAAAATCTCGTTTCAGAAATTTTAGTTTTACAAATTTTGATTTTAGAAATTTTAGTTTAGAATTTATCGCTTTAGAACATTTGGTTTTAAAAATTTAGGTCAAATACCGTATATTTTTCATCTATGATTTTTACTGTACCCTCAACCTTTTTTAAAATTGTTGTAAGCAACCTTTTTCTTTTCATTTTCGCCTCTTTTCTATTGATCTATCTCTTGTTTTGCTCGGAACCTTCTCTAAACTATTTAAGCATCAATATTCACTCTATCTTCGAAATCGGTGCGGAGAAAATTCTGTGTTATGTCTCTAATTTCTCTCTTCATAATTCTCTTTATTTTTTTTCTCTATCGAGAAGTAATTCGCAGCGATTGATCCGCGATTGTTGTTGTTGTTTCAGCGCCAGCAGCGGTGGCAAGAGCACTGGATCAAGCATTGCAATCGATGATTGCCAGTTTCATCAGTGTGTCAAACTCGGTCGGTTTGAGACTGAGCATACGATCTCGTTCATTCCCCCTGATGGCGAGTTTGAGCTAATGCGATACCGCACAACAAAGGTGCTATAAGAGTGTTAATAATGATCCTGTGTGAATGATGATTATCCCGTGTTGTCGCGCAGGAAATCAACCTGCCGTTCCGCGTGATACCCCTCGTCCGAGAGATGGGTAAGTCTCGCATGGAGGTCAAGCTTGTTGTCAAGGCAAATTTCAAACCGAATTTCTTCGCCCAAAAGGTAGAGGTGCGCATCCCGACCCCGACCAACACGAGCGGCGCGCAGGTGATCTGCATGAAAGGCAAGGCCAAGTATAAGGCGGCCGAGAACGCTATCGTTTGGAAGTAAGCGTCACTGACTGACCTGGCTCACCTTTTCTAACCGCTCTGTCTTGTTTCACCGATCATCAGGATCAAACGGATGGCCGGAATGAAGGACTGCCAGTTGTCGGCCGAGATCGATCTACTGACGGTCGGGGACCGCCAGAAGCGCTGGACAAGACCGCCAATCTCCATGAACTTTGAGGTCGGCACCTTTCTAATGATTTGTTTTACTAATTATTTTTCTGCTTTTATTAATAATTATTACTTCATTATTTATATTTATTGATTTTATAAATAAATATTATTTTATTATGTGAAGCAAACTATTATTAAATAATCATTAATTAATTAATTTTCGATTATGACTATTGTTATTGTGTTTATTGAAATAGTGATTGGTCAATTACTGATTGTCGCGATCCGGCCGAATAGTGATCGATTATGTAACGAGGCGCACCAAAGAGAGATTGTGTGTGTATCTCTATCACAACTTGATCTAGACACACACTCATCCATTCATTCATTCATAATCGCTCGAATATTCAGAAGTTAATTTGATCTAGACACACTCATTCATTCATTCATTCACAATCGCTCGAGTATTCGGTCGCTAATCCATAAGGAATTCATCAAATATGCACAGATCGAGTGACTCTTTGTCGATAAAACACCGAGAGCGTTCGATCAACTGAACGAATATCTTGATGAGAATGTCCTTGCTTCTCGCTGGGGACCATTACTCAGCGCGGGACGAGTCCCTGAATTCTGAGCATTGTCATTTACTGCTGCACTAAATCTGGTCCGATCTCTATCTGCATATATACATACATGCATATACACATTGAATGTATTTGCTAATCTGTCCCATCTTGAGTTAGTCCTGTAGCTCTAATATTCAACAGTGCCCTTAGCCTTATCAAATCACCACCGACTGAAACAAACAGTCAGAGATCCTTCTTACCTCATAGAACATATCAAAGATTTTACAGAGATATTTCAATAAGATAGGAATTCTATCGGAATGAGAGACAGTAAGGAGAAAAAATTTAGATTTACAGTATAGATTCATGAAATAAGTCACTGAGAATCCATTTGCCGTTGCCCGAGTTGCCTCATTCGAAAATCACATTGGAAAGTCACTTATCTTTACTTGTCCTTAGATAGACTTCGTCGTGTCAAAGTTGTCCTTCCTTTACTGTCCAAACGAGATTTGGAACTTTATTTGTTAAATGAGAGAGAGATTATTTTGTAACCATTGTCTACATATCGCATTTTTAATTAATTTTCTACCTTTTCCAAATAATTTTCTACCTTGTACAAAAAATTTGACCTTTTGCAAAAATAAATATTATAGATCTAACAACAATATATAACATTGTACAGAATAAAGTTTTTAAAAGTAAGTTTAAACTTGAATAAAAAAGTCATGAATTTAAAATTTTTTTATAAAATTTAATTTATATGAAAAGTATTAAAATATTCATAAAAAAATCAAAAACAAATAAGCGTATTTCTAGACAGGATTTATTTCACAAATGGATGCATATTTTGAGAATGGCAATATTTTGCAATATTTTTGTAAAATAATTATTTAAATTTTCTGAAGTCATCGTTTTACAGGGTATTTCATTTATATATACCCAATGTTTCAATTCTATATACCCAATATTTCAATTCTATATACACAATGTTTCAATTCTATATACCCAATATTTCAATTCTATATACACAATGTTTCAATTCTATATACCCAATATTTCAATTCTATATACACAATGTTTCAATTCTATATACCCAATGTTTCAATTCCCATTTCCTATAATTTTGTTTTTTTAAAAACAAATCAGAATTATTAAGAATCTAGTTTTTAAGAGATTTTTTTTATATATTTTTTAAATACAAATTAAAAATTTATACCCAAAATTTTATATATTTATTATGAATGATAAATTTCTTAATACATAAATACATAAAGCATGAATGATTAAATAAAGGGCTGTCTCTGATGCGCTTTCTCAAACCATTCCGAAATATGATTGAAGAATCCTAGACATTGACTCGTATAATCATTGTTTGGAGAGAACACGATCGATACATTCCACAGTCGACAAATTCGGAAATTCAATTCTCACCACTAAATCTTGACTTAACCATTGAAAAGAATTCTTCAATAGGATTCAATTCCGGAGAATATGATGTAAGAAATTTAAATGTGACGTTATTTTCTCTTAGAAAGGACAAAACAGCATTGGTCTTGTGAAATCTTGCATTATCTATGATTATAATGTAAGTTGGATTTTTTTCTGAAATATGGAAGTATTTTCTTCTTTAAAAACTCAACAAAGGCATCTGAATCGAACGCTCCAATTTTTTTTCTCATAGGAAATAACCCAGTTTATGCAAATAGCACAAATTAGGATTCTGTTGACATTTTTGTTTGCAGGTACGTGAATAACTTTTTTAGCCTTTTATCCAGCTAACGAGTACCCGCATAATCGTCTAGTGTGTTCATTAAATCCTGTCTTGTCAAGAAAAACTATGTTATTTAATGAAATGTTCGATATTTCTGATGCATAAACCGCCCTTTCATTTATTCTTTCGATAGTATTTCTTTTTTTGGAATTAGCGAAAGTCTTTTTCTAGTGAAACTTAATTTTTTAATTTTTCTGCAAATCGTTGGTAAAGCTAAAGATAGGTTTACGTTCAACTTTTCAATAAGTTCTTCTTTTATCTCACGTTGGTTGAGAGAATTGTTACAAGAAATGGTGTTGAAAATTAACTTCTTACAATTGGAAAATGTTAAATTTCGTAATGAACACGTATTTTTACATTTCGTGCTTGATGATACGAATTTCACACCTAAAGAATGATTTTTAAGTATTTTAGACACGGTTTTTCTGTTGAGATTGGTCATACAAGGAATGTTGGTTATGTTTTGCTGACCATTGCTTGACAACTCATTACGAAGTCATTTATATCTTTAGTTATAAACCTTGTTTGTTTTCTTTCTGTCATTTCTATTTTGAAAATCTAAATTAAGGGAATGGGTATATAGATTTGAAATATTGGGTATATAGAAATGAAATATTGGGTATATAGAAATGAAAAACCCTGTAATAACATCTTCAATAAGTCTTTGAAGATTTGCACATATACTTTGATTGATTCACCTTGACCCGACATTAATTTTAATCTTTGAAAAAACATTTTCGACAGGATCTAGCATGTAAGAATATGGTGAGAGATATTTGAGGATACAACAAAATTGATTACCGATCCTACTTATAACTGAAGGACTGTGAATTCTTGTATTATCCATGATAAGGACTGAGTGCGAAAAATATTACTAATTTTAAATCTCTAACTCCAACATAAATTCACAAATTACAAAAAACTAATGAAGTAGGCTGTTCTTTGAATAAATCAAAATAAAATTCATTTTAGTATTCATTTTTCATGAATATGTCTTCGGAAACAGGAAGTTGCTGATTAACTATTCGTTTATTTCAATCAAATCAGAAAAAAATTGTCAGAAAACAGTTTCTAACGTTATTAAAAATTTCAATGAGAACTTGAACGTTTTTAGAAAAACTTGTTCGGGAAGAAGAAAGGGTTATTCGTGTACACAGAATTTGAAGAAAGTAAAAACTCTGTTAGAGAGAAATCCTCGTCTATCAAATCGAAAACTGGCGGTAAATGTAAATTGTAGCAATAAAACAGTACGGAAGATTAAACAGTCTGTGGGTTTAAAAATGTTTAAAGTCCATACAGTACCAGACCGGAACGCTAACAAGAACGTAAAGGCGCAGCAGTGAGTCAAAAAGTTGAAATCTTGCGAAGAAAAAATGTTGCATTATGGATGATGAGACTTATGTGCTCTGCGACTTTTCCAAGCTACCATTTTACTCTGCAACTAAGAGAGGAGGAGTTGAAGAAAAATTTAGAAACAAGAAAAAAATTTCTTGTTTGACAGGCTATATGTGGATGCGGGAAAATGAGTAAATGCTTTGTCACATCTGGCACAATAAACACAGAAGTCTATGTGAAGGAGTGCTTGCAAAAGCGTTTATTACCATTCATAAGGCAGCACGGAAGTCTTCTTTTCTTTTGGCCAGATTTTGCATCGTGTCACTATGGCAAGGCAGCCAAGAAGTGGTACGAAGACAATAACGTCGATTTGGTGTAAAGAGAGGCAAACCCACCAAATTGTCCATAGCTTCGCCGAAATCGAAAGATATTGGGCCCTGGTAAAAAATTAATTAAAGACGATAAACAAGAGGGCACAGACAATTGCAGATTTTCGGAACAAGTGGAATAATGCAACCAAAAACATGACAGAAACTACGATTGCAAGTCTAATGGTAGGCATTCCAGAAAAGCTCGCAGAATTTATTAAAAAATAAATAATCTTTCTTAGCTGACTAAAAGTATTTTGAATTAAGCACATTTTTCAAAATAGTCGGTATTTTTTCAATCAAAAATATGGTTTTGAAGATAGAGGATTTTAAAGATAGTAATATTTTTCGCACTCAGTCCTTTATCCATGACCCATAAAGCGATATATCGTAATTAATATGTACAAATAGTTCGGAAATAAATTGCTCAAAACGATGGCGTTGCATCCCGCATTGGTTAAAAGAGTATGACGAATTATTCTAGATTTATCAGCAGTCACTATTAAACTGATGTTTCTTCCTCTCACAGATGGAACCACTATTGGAGCTCTTGTTCCAATTTCCCACTTGGTTCTATTCCTTCTTCGATGAAGACTAAATCCAGATTCATCAATAAATATACATTCATTTAAATCCTGAGGCGCTTCATTTAGAAACGTTTCCGAATACTCTTCTTTTAATAAGAGTTTCTTCAGAATTTACCTTTACTAAATTTTTTGAACTTGATTTCATCGTTATTTTTAGTTTATTTAAACCATTGTTAATGAATGATATCGATAGGCTAGTTTGAAACCTATTTTCTAGGAGCTCTCTGATCTTTCTCAAGGTTAATTCTGAGATCTTCTATTCTTCAATTCTGGATCTTCTATTAAATCTTCGATTTGCTCAAGAATCATAGAATCAAGTTTTCTTTGTGCGCCTCTGAGGGCTGTAATGTTTTTAGATCCAGGGGTTTCATTCTCTTCACTCAATTAAATCTTTTTTTGGCAGTTGAAATTAAAGATTGTGCAGAACCAAATCTAATTCTTTACTTTTCTGCCTCATCTTTGAGCTCCATACCCTTGTTTAAGAAGATATCAGAAAGTAGTGTTTTACTCTGTTGAAATATTTTTTATGTTCCTCTGATCTTTGGTTCATTACATCAGGGAAAAGAATCTTGATCCATAATGGATATTTAAAATTTTTAAATTAAATTGTCATAAAAATTAAAAACCTTTAATTTACAAAAATCAAATTCTTGAATATTTTTTAAGAAATGGGATTTAGCTCAACAAATCTTAGACATAATATTTTGATAATATTTCATTTATAATTAAATAGATTCTTTTGCATAAATTGGACAATCATTTCTCTGATATAGTAACAAATTTTTGTCAAAGATTTTAAAAATTTATGCAAAAGGTTGCAAATTATTTGTAAAAGATTCCAAATTACTTAAAATGCTTTATATGTTGGATTAAACATGGGAACCGTGCGCTTTGGTCCAATCATCCGGTGTTCCAAAGACGCAAATTCTAATACTGAATTCGCTTCTGTTCTTCAAGTGTTACCCCACATATGGGACTGTCCCCATTGACCGATGACCTAATATGGATGTAATGCTTATTGATCAAATTTACGTATTTGATGTACAGCTCTAATTGTTATGACCTGTAAATGTATTTCCATCACTAAGTGACCAGCACGATCTGTGACGAATTAATTTCCAAATAAAAAATCTCAGTACAAAATCATAAATTAAAATAGAAATTGTGCCCCTGCACAATTTCCAGAGTTCCCAGTTACTTGAGCAATCCTTATCTCAATAAGAGACCTGTTTACCGTTTGTCATATGAAATTCTTTCATCCTCTTCCATATTCAGCATCTTACTTCAAAAGCCTCATACCAAATCCCGGTTATTACTATAGAAAAAGGAAACGACAAATGGCTAATGGACGTTCTACCTTTGTCACCAAAAAGCAGTTTAATCGCAAAGTTGTAGAAGCCCATGAAAAATACCTGGATATCAAACATGACCGTGAAACTAGACATGGAGAAAGTCACCATTCTCCCATTTGTTATAAGCACAATTGGCCGATGGTACGAAGGCGATAACTAACTTCTAAGAAATCGGATGACAATCTCTAAATACGCAACCAGTGTACGTAAGAGGAATTATGAACTATCCTCAAAACAAAAAAAATATTTCATATATATCACCAAGAAGACGGAACGGCACTTAGGCCACGTATTTTAATATTATTGGGTTGGCCAAAAAGTCATTGCGTTTTTGAGTACGTCCTAATAAAAAGCTTGAAAATATAAAACGATGTGATAAAATTTAAATTCAATTATATATTCTGAAACCTTAAT
>MQRK01243375.1:2685-15861 GCA_001938485.1 Girardia tigrina
GATTAAAGACAGGACGGGCTATTGGCCCCCCGCCTAGATCAGTATCGCTCGGGGTTGATTTCACGTGGTGTAGAGTGCGACTGTGAGTGCGTCTCTTATGCCGGTTCTCTGTATTATTATATGGTTTGTTGCAACTTGTGGCACTGTTATGTAAATGCTTGAAACTTGTGGCGCTGTTATGTAAACGTTTGAAGCTTGTGGCACTGTTATTTATTGTATGTGTCGCCCGTCCGGATATCAATGGTGCACCTGTCTAGAATTAGGACTTATCAAATTTTATATCGACATTATTAATTCATTATCTATTTATACGTCAGTTTACCATTTGTATTATATCGTTTATACTTTATATTATGCTCTACAGTTTACATCATATATATCATCAAGCGTTTATATCATGTATCAAACCATATACCAACAACAGGTCTCATTATTTGTCTTTATTATGCCTCCATGGGTTTGTCTAGAAGCGTATATCATATATTATTATATATTATATATCAGTTTATTTTATATCAATTTATCAGTTCCATTTATTTTATATCAACAACAGGTTTAGTCGTTCGTGTTTCTAACAATGAAACCATTTATTCATTCATATTTATATTAAACAATCATATTCATGTTAAACGGATTTTTGTCGGTTCACTGCACAACGATTTATGCCGCTCTCTCACATTTATCGATTAATTGGATTGATGTGAATCAATTGATTGCTGTTCTGCCCCGGTGGGTACCTTATTAATCAAGAACCGCGTTGGCTCATCTAGGCATAATGTGATGGTCTTATGCTGATCTCATAATTAAGAGAACTGATCTCACGTCAGTAATCATTGGGATTTTATCGTATCCTTCAGTGGAACTTTCGGGATCTCTCTCGCCTGAGTTATCCGGCTTCTGATCATCCCGGGACATTTCTTACGAAAACGGTGGCAACGACGACGACGGGGCTTCTTATCTACTAAGACTGAAAAGGTTAGAATTTGTTTATCGTTATAACTAAATGAAAGACTTTACGACTAGTTTATACATTTATTAAAACGTTATCAAAATATATAATACTAGCGCGCTCGGCCCGCTTCGCGGCCCTCTCTTGCCGGGGGTTCAATGTTATTAGATCACGCGACTTTTTTCTGAAAGCATTTTTATTGAAATTTTCAGTGTTTCGAGTATAAAAAATCGTATAACAAAAGTTTTTATTTCTGTTTAATGCAAANTTTGAAAATCATATCTCGAGACAAAATGATATTTAAGAAATTACGGTTACAAAAATCGCATTCATTCTAATATCAGTCTAATATTTATTTATTAATATACAATCATTTCTTTATTGATTATAAAATCATTTCAAAATTTTACCTTACAGCGTTAGTGAGGCAGTGCGGCAGGCAGTGAGTGACTTGGGCTTTTATAAGATAAGATACAATATAATAATTTCAAATTTATATTTCACTTAAACTCGGTTCCGGAGGAAATTGGTTCACAAGTTAATCGTTCGCTTCTCGTCAAAGTTTTCGATTCTTCTGATAATCTGAGTCATCTTGCTTTCGTTCTAATGTTCAAAGTTCTGCTTCACTGCGAAATTGTTGTCAATTATTTTGTTGAAATTATTGATTAAACGTTGTGCGTTGTATTGCTTAAAATTTGTGCGGCTTGGTCTGAAACTGGCCGTGATTATATACTACAGATCTGACATTCTGTCATGTTACCTCTTCCAATCACAATTCGCCAACAATAATTTTCGATGCTGATTGGTCCATTTGTGTCGGTTTTGGTGTGCACGTGTCTGCGTGTCCACGATTTTTGGAGTAAGTTTTTGGTTTATTATAGGAATTCTCTAATCATGCCTTGCAGATTGTTAGTGTCATGCGGCTCGTGACTCACGGATTATTCATCGTGAATAATCGCGCTATGATTTTTTCCAGACTTTTGGCTGACTCACGTAAGTTTTAATTAATTATTATATTTTAATTATCCTTTCACCATATTTCATGGTCTTATAACTCTTCTTCCAAAGGTCGCACGGAAAAACGATCTTCTTCCATCGATAGCCATTACTGAGACCTACGCAGAGAGGGTCCGTTATCCAAATTCGACCACTGGGTCATTCGGTAACGCTCTTTGTTGTTTTTTGTCTGGTTATTAATTAGTTTTTTTATTCTTTCAGGGTTAATAACTTCTTTCAGGACAGTGCAATTTTCAGATTTGTTTCTCTCATGAATGCTCCTGACAGAGGCTTATCTATGAAGTGGTGGATTCACGATTTCTTCTAACGGGTGAGTTTTCTTTTGACTTATCTATTTTACGCATTCGGGTAATATTTCAACTTCTGTTAACGGTGTTTTGCTGGACTGTGGGGCGTCGGGACAATTTCAGAATCTCGGAAATTGAACTGTGCATGTATTGTTGTATGTGTCTCTAAATGAACGTATTGAATCAATGTCGTCTCTTTTTCCTTTTTGTGTATTATACTATACAGTGTATTCGTATGTCGCTAGGGTATAAATGAGTTTTGGACCGCAACACCATGAAGGAATTGGTTACAAGATTATAGGTATTATTATATTTTTCGAACATATGCCATCAGAATTCAAAAGAACAGTTATAACGACAGTTCCGAAATGTGAGGGACATGATGAATGCAACGCTATACGACAGAAAAAAACTGATTCCGCTAAAATCCTTCAGAAAATTGAGTTCACTCTGAGTTCAACTATACCAAATAATATTGAAAAATGTTTTTGGTAAACAAATCTATAAAGAAAAATGGTAACATTTAGGACATGCAGATAGCCTATCCACGAATGATGACCAATATCAACAGGGAAGATTTTTCAGAAAGGAGATAGAGTTTAACTTAAACGGAAGCAAGAAATTAAGGGTACAAAAGATAACGTACATCTCCAAAACTGAGCGTCATAAATAAACTAAGTTACCTGCTTTGCTGCATGTGTGAGTCAACAAAATATCTTTTGTGAGACTAACGAGGTTTATTTTTGCGGATTTTTTAGTACAATATATGCTGTTAGCAAGATTCGGAAATGCCAAATCATGTATATTCTTATTATCCTTATTCATAATAAAACGAAATTAAAATTCTAAGAAACGTTCATATTAAAATGATTTCTGACTTCAATTCGTCACCTAACTCTGAATATTAAAACAATTATTTGGTTTTTATTATTTAATTATTTTTTTAATAATAAAATTTATTATGGTACACATTTTTTGTTAAGTATAAAGTAAAGTATACATTTTGCAAAACATTTTTTTCCAAAAATAAATTTTACTTTATGAAGTGGGTATTATTATTATTTAAAATTTACTGAAAAATACATTTTTACAAATCGGAAATGCAAAGTAATGGAAGTAACAAAGGGTATTAAATAATGGTAAATTCTATGAGTTTACTATAAAACGATTTTGTCCAGTCTCCGCTTCAAAAATAATATCCATGATTTTAGGAAATATTTTGACTCTTAATGAAAAAGTTCGTCTTGGAATTCGTTATTATGTAGATGATATCATTGTAAAGGAAGATCAAGTGAGTGTCCAAGAGATGAGAAATCACTGTAAAAGTACATTATGTTGTCAGGATATGACTATTAAAAAAATATAATATAACAAAAATATTATGTATGTATATATATATATATATATATATATATATATATAATATAAAAAAATATATAATATATATATATATATATATATATATATATATAATATAAAAAAATATATATAATATATATATATATATATAAATATATTGATTGAAAAAATCAATAATAAATAAAACATTTTAATAAATTCTGGTCTGTGGGATTTTCATGGTGTTTGTCATTTAATTTTTGTTGAACCAATCTTATGTATCAGTTCAAATTCTTTTTTGTCCAAACTGCAATCCACTTCATCCCAACATGCAAATTAGTTACAAGATTCAACGTATCTGATTGACAATTACTGATCGGCAGTCAATTCATCACTATCCTCAGTATCAAATTATCGTCTCGGCCCAGAAAAATAAAGAACCTTATTAATTGTTCATTTGCTTCCAAAAAAGATTAAAAATCTCAATATTTATCTCCAGATATTTGAAACGATCATCTCCAACCAAAAACTCACCGACCGCAGCTGTATCGACATCCTCAATCATATTTTATCCAAATATTATCCAAGTCCTACGTCATCTTTCAAGTCAAAAGACAAAAAAAATATTATACGGTTATTGACTTGTATGTGTTATTCGTTATAGTTTTTCTTTTTGTAATTAAATATCATTTCCACTCCCGGATTTATTATTTCGTTTATCCAATCATATAAAAGTAGCCTTATCTGAACTTTAGGTTACTTTTATAATCACCTATCAAAGTTGGGTCGACAAAGTCAAGATCCAGAGGAACTAAACGGAGCTGAAGTTCCATTTATCAATTATCTAGAAGTAATGGAATATAAATTGACCAATGAGTACTCACTTGCCCTTGAATGCTATTCATAAAGTTCATTAATTGCTCAATATCATATAGGGAATTTGTTGCACTTAGTATGTAGCCATATATACAAAATTGTCGTTTAATAAATTACAATGAAGTGAACCTGTGAATGATAAAACTATTAACTTTACTTGGGAAGTGATGGATCAAAACAGTAATTCATATATCGTACGAGGTCGTCGAAATGTGTATATCAGTTGAAAGTATACCAAATGGTGTGGTAAAATCTCAATTGCCATTGCATGAGTACAGCGAATAGGAGACAATGTAATCGAAGATAAAAGTTGGTATGTCAGAAAAACAAGTGCACATATACAATGATTATGGAATGGAATGTTAAGAAGCAATTGATTGTCTCTGATTAAGTGATAGTTTATGGTTAGCTAACGTCTTTGAAGACAAAATAAGTAGAATGAAAGTAACTAGGATGAGCGATATACGGTTTAAGAGACATTTAGTAATAATAAATAGTATATTTAAAAAGTTTGAAACAGATTGGCTGTTTGAAAAGGGCTCGATCAGAACTAAATAAGACAGGTGTATCAAGAAAGTGAACATAAAATAAATGTTGTAGTATTTAACAAGAAAGAACTCTACATGAAGCAAAAATGACCCATGAGTGATGTTAGTTTCGGTTCGTGTACCATACGAGGAAGAGTTAAAATCCATTATAACGTTTATTTCTGAAATACAAGTACAAATTCCGAATCAATTATAGCTTCAAGAAATATTAATTGTTCTTCACTTCCCCAATATTAAATCACGATTTTTCAAATAATAATCAATAAATGTACATTATTTAAAAACAACATTTAATATCATTTTTCACTATATAAAGTTTTATATCTTATTTTGAGGAACTATACTCAATCTGTTAATGATAAACTGGACTTGATTTTTTATAATTTTTATTTACTTTAATTTTCTATTTAACTTTTTAAGATATTCTTTACTAAAATAATTAATTAATTTGATAATTAAATTAATTCAGAATTCAATGTTCAGATAATTCAATATTCAAAATTTATAATTCAAATTCAATGATTAAATAAATTCAACATTTATAATTATCAACTTAAATCTTACCAATTTTTATTTACATTTAACTTCATCATAATTTTCCACATATTCTTTATTAAATTATTTATTCAAAAGTTTCTACTTCTTAAATGAAATCTTAACAAGTGACATCAATGTTTGATCAACCAGAGTTGTTTAGTAGCAAAAGAGAAAGTATCAACGTGTCATAAAAGTATGTATTATCAATAATACAACGTACGATTGATCTTTTTCATGCAAAATGGGGGTCGATTGGGCATTAAAGATATAATAAACCTTTTGTTCATGGATTTTTAAAAATATTTCATTTTTCTTGAGCGTTTATTTACTGCTGGTAACGACAGTATATTCAACGTTTCACAATTAGGAAATTCAACAAAAAACATTTTAATATAAAACATTAAAGCAACAATATCTGCGCAAATAATCATTCAAGCATACACAATCTAAACATATGAAAATAATCTGCTAATATCGTTTTAATAAAATATATCTAAACATTTATGACTTTTAATTACATTTGAATGTTTTGTACAATACTCCTTCATTGTTGTATATGTAGATCAGTGATCGAACAAATATCAAATGTTTGTCATTTAGGACCATGTTAAGTGCCTACATGAATAATGTTGATTTTTTGTCGTGGAAAACAAGATAATTTCCAGAGAACCATCAAAATTGTTTTTATTTAAAGTAATATACATCGTTGGTTATTCTTTGTCGCAATATTTCAGGTAATTTATGGATAGGATCTCAATAAAATTTTTTGTTTGAAGAAAGGCATTCAGTGTTTAGATTGGCTATCAAATGCCTTTCAGTGAATCATTAGTTGCATTATTCGTCAGATTAATATTACTTGTCTGCTCATTTAATGTCATCAAATGAAGCTTGTAGAATTCAACCACCAGGTCTTCTAGGGAATTATTCCGGTAACTAATAAACATTTCGAAAATGCAGATGTAGTCAGTTGAAGCAACTTTTGTTGAATACTTTAAGTGGGTTTATCTTTCTCATACAAGATCTTTTACCATGATTAACTGATTTTAAGGAGTGAGATTATGAGTTATTAAGAAACAAAAATTACCTTACTGTGTGTTCTGGTTTATTCTTGTCATTTTATAACAAAATTGTATTAAATGTCTATTATTTGCTCACTGGAAGAGTTTTAAATAAAGTTTTTATAAGTTTTGTATTTTTATAAAGTTTAAATAAGAGTTTTTAAATAGTTTTAGATGTTCATAATAAATTACATTGCATGATCCTTCAAATATCAGTATTATCTTTTTCTGGATTGATTTGGCAATGCAGTCAATTTTTGTGTTTTCCTGCGTTTGAGATTATAGAAAAAAATCTTTTTTTTCTTGTCAGAGACAGTTCGATCTTGAAACATCTTTTTCTTGTCGTTGAAGTAAGATTTCAATTTGTGGTTTTCCATTAGTTCTTGAACTTCTTTTTTATCATTTAAAATTTTTATATTGCTTGTAAACTATTTTAAATTGTTTACTAATCAAAACTAAGTCTTTCTGAAAGGTTTTTTCTATTTCCACATGGATATTTCATTCAATAATGTTTGTAATGTTTGGTCATCATACTTTTCCACATTGAAGTCCCGGTTTTTAAAGAGGTTGATCTAACATAACAATAATTTCGAAAAGGAACATCGTCATTATGAGCTTCTAAGTATACAATTATGGCCAACAACACATGTTTTCGAAAAAAGTTATAAATTAAAACTCCCTGTAAATCTTTTTTTACAAGAAAGTCAACATTTTTAATTGCAAAAAGATCAATAACAATAACATTTTTTTACAAAATTTACCATATGACATATTTTATATTAGATTGATGCAAAAGAAATGTCGTTTTTTATGTACATGGTGTCCCACAGGGTACGCCTTCGCTAATTTTGATGTTAAATTGAAGTTTAGGGTCTTTATATTGTATATTGACTAATAAAAAAATTATTTTAATCTAGAATCATATAACAAATTACATAGCAAAGTTTTTCAAAAAAATTTGGAAAAACAAGTTAAATAATGACTCATTTTATAGATTATTCAATTTTAAACAAATTTTTTGAAGTAAACATATGCCCTAAAATGAACAGTAACAAAGTTATTCAATAAAAAACAATATTTATTAATATAAAAGATTTTCAAAGTGGGATCCTTCTGAAACAATTAAATTTCTTAATCGTTGCGCAAAGTTGTTTACAACTCTTTATCATTTCAGGAGTGATCTTTCGAATCCAGGCTTCAATTCGATTTTTTAAAATCTTCCAAATTAACCACTTCTATAGATACTATCCTTTATGAATCCCCAAAGAAAATAATCGCGTGGATTCAAATCAGGTGAATAAGGAGGCCAACATATTCCTTTATCAGTAAATTTCTCTGAATCCAATCCAATTATTCGACCGTTGAAATGTTCTGAAAGATAATCGAATACTTCGCAGGTTCTATGCGGTCTAGCACTATCTTGCATGAAGTAAAAGTCACTTATTTTTCCCAAACAATACAAATAAGGTACCATTTGTTCTTGAAGAATGTTTAAATAAACCATTAATTTAATATTTTCAAAAAAGATAACCGGTTCAATAATCCTTTCTGAAGACATACTACACCAGACAGTTAATCTTTTCGGATTCAAGGGTTTAATAATGGAATAATGTGGATTTTCTGATCCCTAAATTCTACAATTTGGCTTATTAACGCATCCTTCCATTTGAAAGTGCGCTTCATCTGAAAACGAAATCTTTCCGAAATCAATATCGTTATTTTCTGACATAGTTAACATTTGATTTGCAAATTCCAAATGTCTTTCACCAGAAAGTTGATTTATGGGTTGATTGGTTTGAATCTTGTATGGAAATAACGACAATTCTTTCTTGATAATTCTTTGTACTGATGATTTGATGATGTCCAGTCGCTTGCTTGCCATTCTAATCAATGTTGAAGGGCTTTGCTTGATCAATTCCTCAACTTTCTTAACATTTTCTTCGACAATAACCGTAATTTTCTTCGTTTGTATCCCTTCTTTATCGTCCATTCTGCTACAAGTAGTCATAAATATGTCAAATACTCTAAAAGAATGATAAAAATAGTTTAATTCATTTTAAATGCCTTTACTAACCTTTTAATTGTCTTTAGATCTATATTGTGGTGATTTCCAAACTTTTTCTTGAATAATTGAACCGCTTCTGATGGTGAATTCGTATCCCGATAAAATAAAACCATAAAACATCGTTGTTCTGTAGAATATAGGTTAATTTTCGCCGAATAAAGATGAAACTTGAGCACTGCCGAAACTAAAACACACTCTAAATAAACAATATGGATTCTAGGGATCAAAATTTAATTACAAATTGATTGATTTATTGTTTTAATCGATGAAATTCATTTAAATATCGATAAATCAAAATTTTTAAAACTTTTAATTTATTGATTAACCTTGTTTCTGTTCATTTTAGGGCATATGTTTACTTCAAAAAATTTGTTTAAAATTGAATAATCTATAAAATGAGTCATCATTTAACTTGTTTTTCCAAAATTTTTTGAAAAAAATTGTTATGTAATTTGTTATCTGATGCTAGATTTTTAAAAAGTTTTTATTAGTCAATATACAATATATATACACTAAACTTCAATTTGACATAAAAAATAAGCGAAGACATACCCTGTGGGACACCCTGTATTTAATATTCATTGTTTGAAATATTTAGAAAATCATTAATAAATAGATTCATATTTAAATTTACTTTAAAGCTTAAACTTTACTCTATATTTTGATACCAAGTAGGACATTATTGTTGTTAATTTAAGGTGTATTTATTTTATTTTAGAAATGTTTATTTTAGAAAAGAAGGAAATGAGAACAATTTTATTCTACGATTTCAAACTAGGTCGAAAAGCGACAGGAACGGCTCGGAATATTAACAATGTATTTCGACAACATACCACTAATTTACGAACAGTATAACGTTGGCTTTCTAAGTTTCGTAGTGGCAACGAGAGCCTTGAAGATGATGAACACGGTAGTCGACTATCACAAGTTGACGACGACAACTTGAAGAAGTTAATCAATGTCGACTCGCATCAAAATTCACGGGAAGTCGCTCAAGAACTCAACGTTCACCAATGAACAGTTGTTCGCCATCTGAAGAAAATCGGGAAAGGGAAACAGCTGGACAATTGGGTGCCGCACGAATTAAACAAAAATCAAAAAATCGTCTTTTTAACGTGTGTTCTCCTCTGCTTTTGCGTAATCAAAGCGATCCGTTTCTGGATTGAATTGTGACGTGTGATGAAAAATGAATCCTATACGACAACCGGCGACGTTCAGCTCAGTGGTTAGATTTCAATGAGACTCCAAAGCCTTTCCCGAAGCCAAAATTACAACAAAAAAGTCATGGTAACTGTTTGGTGGTCCGTACACGGTTTAATCCATTACAGCTTCATAAAACAAGGCTAAACGATTACAGCGTAAAAGTATTGTCAGCAAATTGACAAAATGCACCGAGAACTACAAAAAAACGGCCGGCATTACTCAATAGAAAGGGGCCCATTCTTCTTCATGACAATGCTCGTCCACATGTTGCAAGAAAGACCATGCTGAAGTTAAATGAACTGGGATATGAAACTTTGTCTCATCCACCGTACTCACCAGACCATTCTCGTACAGACTATCACCTTTTCAAACCTTTCAACCAGTTTCTTCGCAAAAAATGCTTCAGAAACCAAGGAGATGCTGAAAGAGCCTTGGACGACTTGATCGCCTCCAGAACTCCAAAATTTTATGAAACTGGGATAAAAAAACTTGTTACCCGTTGGCAACAGTGTGTTCAATGTTTTGACTAACTTTATTTTGACTAATTTAGTTAATTCTAAAGAAAGTTATGTTCATTTAAAGTTGACTGTGAGGAATATTTGGTGTGTGGATGTTTTTGTGTAGTGTTTGCATGTTTAAATGTTGTGTGTTGATTTGGGATTGTGCCTCTCCAATCAGATGGATGATTAATATTTTAATTCTTATTATCTGAAACTAATTTATTTAAATTTAGATTTAATATTCAAATTTTTAATTTTTATTATTGTAACTTTTAAATAGTTTTATCGATTTTATTTTTGTAAATTTTTAAATAATTAAAATTAAATTAATGTTTAAAAATGATTATGAAAAGTAATTTTATTTTATCCAATAAAATTTAAATTAAATATTTAAAATAAAATAACTTTCTTCAAGTTAGTTCAGATTGTAAAGAGGAGTATTAAAACATTGAGTGATGGAATTAAGTGAAAGCAATACTATTGATCGTCATAGAGATGATCAAAATTGTGAATGTAATAAATGTTCTGTCAAGTGTGTGAGTTATCTTAACATTGACGGTTAAAAAACGACATTTCTTTTGCATCAACCTAATAACTACAATAAAATAGCAAACATATGAAATTGAAAATACAGTAGACCACGAATAACTCGTCACTCTTTTAGTTTCCTCATATTTAATGAGTTATCTGTGGTCTACTGTATATCCAAATGTATATAACTTCATCTGTTGTGAAAAATTATAATTATTAATCGATACATCTTACAAATTGAGTGATTCTTGAAATGTGGTGAAGTTTTTCTGATAAAGCAATTTCAATCTTTATAGCAATCTCTGCACATCATATCAAGATAGAAAAGCTGTCGGAAAAACCCTTCATCGTATAGTGTAAAAATATCTATTATTTTAAAGCAAGCACTGAGTAGTGGTATTTTAACTGCAGAAAACATGATGTTGGAGCGGATTCAGAATCGTCTTCCCATGTCACTGAAAAATGAAATTATTGGGTTTGAAATGGATTAATGAAGATCAAAATCTCGTGATGGAATCTTATTTCTTGAAATTTGCAGATGAATTCAAGTCTATAAAAAAAGAGGATGTATTGGAATTATAAACTTTCATAAAATATGATTATGTTCCGGTAAGAGATCTACTTCATGAAGTTGAATTTACGATAATGAATTCGCTTTATTAAGATGAAGTCACATGGGAAGACTTCGAGCCTAACAGATGTAAAACTTAAGATTATGCTGGTTTTAGGTATAAAACTGAAACACAATGCAAAATTGGGGCATTAAAAACAATTTTCTACTACATTTTACTTGGCTCCCCAATTAGTTTAAACATCTTTTACATATTTACAGTCGCAAACGCAACTGTTGCAATATCATCCGCTTCGATATTGTTCGTTAATGCTAAAAGGAATAAACCAACTTAAATAGGTTTATAAATTATCCAAATTATGAGTTTTTCAGTAAAAATAGTTTTTTTTAACAGACAAAAGTAACCTAGCATGTTACTAGAAAAAAATTTAAAACAAACATTATATACAGAATTATATTTTTTAAAAACTGTTACAGGAAACAATAATCTAAAGAATGAATGTCTCTCCTCTTATACATCTCTCGACATAAAGGACAAATTCTTCGTTGTTCATTGTCTCTAGCTCGAATACATTCAAATGTTAGAAGACATGTTTTATGAAAAATATGGGAACAAGAGAGGATTACTCGGTTTCGCCCTGTTACCCAGTTCTGAAGACAAATAGGGCAGCTTGGCTGAATCCATTCTTTAGATTTCATCAAATGTTGATTCCAGATATCACAGTTAGCAATATTTCTTGAATTTTCAGTTTTATCCCATTCTTTAAACGTTTTCCTAGATTGATCAACGACATCATCTAACTCAGCTATAAAATTATCAACATCGTTGGCTTTTACGATATGCAAAAATCGATCAGTGACTTGAGATACTTTTTTTTCCAACCATTTCTTTTTCAAAATACTACTTCTAGGAGCATTCTTTTCTTGGTATGTCTTGTACCACCTTCGTTGATTATAGCCCCTCCAAAAACTTTGAATTCTAAATTGAAATTCTTTTAAGTTTTTTTATGATTATATAATTAATTTTGTAAATTATTTGACAAAAAACAATTTTCCTTTGAATCTTTATTTTATGAATTATTTGGACGCTGTATGTAGTGTTTACATAGCTTGAGGTTCTGAAAGCTCAGTATTAATATAACCACTTTCGGTATTTCCCTAACTTTCGAAAAATGTGTTTTGATGAGTTATATTCCTTTTTATGAAATCGTTTATCATTTTATGGTAAAAATTCCCAAAAATATATAATTCTGAATTGTTTTATTACAAGTAATTGTTCTAGTGATGCTGTGTTGATGGGAATGACGCTACAAGTATTTTGACACCGCAGAGACGATAGATTTAATCTGAAAAACGAAAAGCGTTGCAACCAACCATCCACCTTAATCATATATCCAATCCCAGCCATGGTTGAAGAAAACCAATGATATCTTTTTCGCAAAGTAACTGTTAGGTCAAACATTCCTCGACCAACCGTCCATAACTATTTGACAAAACTGAATTGCATCAATCGTTGAGATGTGGGGCTTTTTCATGTACTAATATATAGAAATAAACTTGAGCGTGTTTAAAAATATGAATTCTTTTCAAATGACATAATAGCCAATCTTTCAAATAAGATTTTGATAAAAAATATTTTTGATGGTTTCAAAAGTACAAGAATAGAAATTCTATTGGAACATAAATATTACAGCTT
>MQRK01243381.1:0-14573 GCA_001938485.1 Girardia tigrina
GGCCAGATTATTGAAGCTGCGACCACGAAGAAAGTGTGTCATAGAGCGGAAAAGGTGATAGTCGGATGGCGCAAGATCCGGACTATACGCTGGGTGTGGAAGAAGTTCAAAGGCGTCGAAATTTTTGATTTTTTTCTTTGTTGGTTTGGGAATGTGCGGTTTTGCATTGTCCTGTTGTAGAAGAACTCGCTTTCGATTGATCAAAGCGGGGTATTTCTCGCCAAGTGCCGCATACATTCCATCCAGTTGGGCGCAGTAAAGGTCAGCGTCGATGGGACGACCATTTGGAACCAGCTCGAAGTGGATCACGCCTTCAAAATTCCACTAAACACACAAAAGTACCATCCTTGAGAAACGATCTCGTTTCACTACCGGTTTCGCCATTTGTTCGGGGTCCAACCATTGATTTTGTTGGTCTGGATTACTGAAGTAAACCCACTTTTCATCGCAAGTTACAATTCGACGGATGAATTTATATCAATTCATGAGGCACTTCTCGACATCGTCTATTGACCTTGCCAAGAGCGTGAAGATGTCGTACAATGAATGTTTGAGGAATATCGAGTTCGGCCGACAATCTGCGAGTACTTATTGTCGGATTTGTCTCGACAGCTTCATGAATTGCTCCGGAATCTACGGTGATAGGTCGGCCTGAACGTACATTGTCTCCGAGGTCAATGTCGCCTTCGTTAAACCTTTTGAACCAATTTTGTGCAGTACGATTTGAGACCACATTATCGCCTTCAACTTCGCATATCTTCTTTGTTGCTGCAGTTGCGTTTAACCCCTGTTTCCAGTAATGGCGTAAAAGAACACGAATTTCAAAATGTTCCATGATTTTTCTAAAAGACCATAAAAATTATATTAATGACTAATTAGAAGTTTTAATACATATTGTGATAGAGCAATTCAAGAGCTTTAAAAACATATATCACGTGTATATAAAATATCTTTATTTGGTAATAGGAAACAATTGAACAAAAAGACGTAGAAAATACGAAAAGACTTTTGATTCACCCTAATATAAAACTGATTTTTTTTCTCATTTATGACATTCTTGGTTTTGACTACAAATTCCCATTTGTTTCTAAATCCAATCGTAGATATCCCGTAGTCGTTTTGATATCGCAGTTTCTATAAGTTACGTAAACATTGGATTAGTTAATGAAAACATCGGTAAACAAAATTTTCAGAGCTTTTACATTACCAATAAATTATCTCACCAAAAAATATAAATAATAATCGAAGTAATAATTATATAATTCTTACGATTGTTGTCTTTCACAAGAACAGTTTCATCGAATCGCTTATTTCGAAATCGAAGTCGTTTCAACAACCGTGAAGCTTTGATTCTGAAGAAGTTAGAAAAGTATAAAGACTGGATAAAATATGTCGATATTACGATTTCTTTGGTTCGACAAACACGGGGATAATTTTCCCGGGATCTTGATTATTTTTTTCCATTTGCATGACACGTTCTCGGAGAGACTCAAATAACGTTCGATTAATTCTGGTAAATGGAAATAAAAAGAATGTTGCAATTTTTAAACGAATTACGCTTTCCAAGCCAGATCACGAATGAGAGCGGTTGATGGAATGAGGATTAAACCCAACCAGAAAGTTCCACTACTAAAAACTGCTTGATACTAAATCATCTGATAAATGAGTTGAATAGAAGATAAATGTAACCATGTGTGACATTCCAGGAGCCAGACCGACAACTTGGTACACATAGGAATAGATAATCAAATAAATAAACCATGTCGCGATACTGCCCCATATAGCTAAATGTGATATCCATGTCCAGGTGATATGTTCAATGCCGGCTTTAACGGCAACCGTTACAACAATATACTTAAGAAAATCATTGATAAAATTCGATAAAAAGTTACTATTTTACCGAGTATATACAATTTCCTAAAAACAATAAGCTGCCCGTTTGACCGTTTTTGAAAGGAATATCTATTGGAAAGAGTTCCATTAATGACTGATTACTTATTTATATACTTATGAATATGTTGTATCAGCAGAGTATCAGAACATAAAATAAATAGAAGATTATTTCTTTATTAAAAAGAAAATTCATACTAAAAGTCAAGATATTTCGACGGATCAAGCGTCATCTTCAGACCACTGATCAATAATATAACTCATCTGTATAAAAATGCAAAAATAATAATTATGTTATCGGTTACATAATGATTATTTATGTTAAAATAGTAAACAGTGGAAAATAAAAGAACACCAAGACCACTGAACGAAACATTCATAGTATAAGAAAAAAGACGAAATATTAAGGCACGAAAAGTTAGCTATTAGAAAACAGTGCCAAATGTGAAGTGTAACCATTTTAATAGATGGCCCTGAAGAACACAGTGTTATGAAAAGACAAATAGGATTAAGGAACGTGATCAAGAGAAACTGGATAATAGAAGAAGTCAATTAAGACTACAGACAGAATTACTCGAATCAATGGTATAAAGACCGAACAACATACACGAGAAAGAAATATACGATAGATTGTACAGAAGAGAAAACAGGACTAGTCCGAAGAAGTAAATAAAAAAGAAACTTGTATATTTATATATAATTCTATAATTTATATAAATATAAATTATAATTACAATTCTTAGGACAATCAGGAGAAGCAACACTCTGATTTTCCGAAATATCTTCCAAAATAACTTATCCACTATTTCCTTTATTAATATTTTATTTAACAGTGGATAAGATACTTTTTTGCTTCTCCTGATTGTTCTAAGAAAGAAAGCTAATGAAAGAAACCAAAAACTATAAAATATACTCAAACTCAAATGCGTTTTATTATTTTAGATAATTACAATAAACAAAAGGTATAAATTAATAGTCACCCTTATAAAATTTTAAGTTTTTTACAGAAACCTTTGCTTAAATGTTCAAAATTCGCATGTGCATATCGAATTTCTTACTTTTACAAGGAAAGAGATATTAAAAGAAAGTAACAACTATTCAATACTTTTTATTTCGAAGATTTAAAAGAAATTTACATATGAATATTCGTTTAAGAAATAATACATTAAAGTCGAAATTTGGTATTACCACTTGTTGCTGCAATAATGGCTTGTGCCCGCTGTGGCATTGACTCAATCAACTTTCGAAATAATCATCCGTAATAGAAATATCCCTGATCCCAGTATTTAAGAGAAAGGGGACGAGTCCTTTAGTGGAGATTGTATCCTTTTGTAACCTGGGCTTGAAAATAGTCCATAGGGTCTCAATCGGTTTGAGGTCTGGTCCTATTGCCCAGCCATGGTAAAACTGCAACTTGATTGGAGGCGAGGCTGGTATGACAAGGTGCCCCATCTTGCAAAAACACAAAATACCACTAGGAAACCTCTCATGAGCTTGGTGAATCATTTGACTTTTGAGAAATTCCACATATTGGTCGGAGTTCTTAGTTTTCTCTACAACATACAACCTTTTGCACTCATCATAGACCACACCATCACCTTTGTAGGGAATCTTACTGTGGGTCTCTTTCCTGTCAGACACGAGTCAAGATGTTGCTTCACACTGAAAGAAGGACTCGTTTGAAAAACAAACTTCTGACCAATCATCGACACTCCAACCAGAATGATCATTGACCCATGTTTCTTGTGCATTGCAGTAGCCAGTAAAGGCTTAGGAACTGGTTTTACACTCAAAACTTCTTGTTCCTTCAGTCTACGTTGCACTGTTTTGTAGGACTCACTTGACACTCCAGTGGTTTGAAGAGCACAAGCCAATTGATGTAAAGTTGCTTGGGGGTTATGCAGTACAAGCCGACGAATTTGACGGTCTGTCGGCAAGGATGTTGCTCTTTAACGTCCACATCACCCAATTCGACAAGTACAGGAAGTATCTTGTTTCTTGATACGCTGAACGGTTCTTGTACAGACTCCAATGTGATCTGCAATTTCAACAATTGAATGTCTGCTACCTTTAAGAAGGGCAAGAATAGCAGTCTTTTGGGACTCTGAAGTATCTTTCTTCTTTCCCATTCCAGAAACAAGGAAATAAATGAAATATGATTATGCTTCTCAGGATTAATTAATTACCAAAACGTAAAAGTTTTCATGATGAAGCAAATGTTAGTTTGTGTGCAGCATTAATGGCTATGTGAACAGCTAATCAATATGTACAGCTAAATCAAAATCTATCATTTTCAAAATTATGCAATCATAATTGTCATTAGTGGTCATGATAATAATAATGTACAATGCCAGGTAAATTTATTTAGTCGCTTCAAAATGAAGGAACTTGTAAAAGTAAGAAATTTTATATGCACGTGCGATTTGAAACATTTAAGCAAATGTTTCTGTAAAAGACCTAAAATTTTTTGGGGGTGACTATTAACTTTTCGCCTACTGTATAATGAAAACGCAATGCAAATAGTACCGTGACTGTTAATCAGAACCGTGAGCCAAAACAAAATAAAGGAATGACAAACGGAATTAGCGATCCACGAGAGAAAAACCTGAAATCGATAAATTAATATTGCATGTCTCTTAACATTGAGTTTGTTACTCTGAGATTAAAAATAGAGCTTTTTTGAATTTCTTTATAGAGTTGCGGATATTTTAGAGAGTTTTTGGCGCTGCAACTCCGATCAAACAGACCCAACGCTAAAGGCGGTCCCGCTGTGAAGAGCTAAATTGTGTTTGTTGATCATCAGTATTGATAAATACGACCAATAAATCGCACAACTCACCACATTGTAAAAGCTGATAGTCCAATTCTCAAAAATGACTTGGCCAGAAAATCCACTCAACATAGCAAACCAAAGTTGTATCAGAAAGAAACATATGTTCTTATAAAACGAGTAGAGAATYAGTTTTGTAAGTCTACTGTAATTCCACGCTCCGTGAACCAGTAAAAGACGGTTTAAGAATCTGAACTGAGCGATCGCATAGTCYGAGTTACAAGCGGCCTGTTGGCCCTCTAAACCGCTGATTCCCACTCCAACATGCGCCGCCTTCAGAAAGGATTTAATTTTATAATATCATTATATATGTCTTGACTAACTTGAATCATTCCTACGTCATTGGCACCATCGCCTATCGCAAGAGTGATCGCATCCTTAACGTTTGATTTGACTAATGTCACAACTTCAGCTTTTTGGGACGGACTAACTCTGGATATTATTCAGTCAAATGATAAAAAGACTACTATCAAAAGTTTAGTTTATGACATGTCCCAAGAATAAGTAAAATTATTTCACAGAAGTAATTATCGACCAAACTTTGTATTTTTTTAATTTTATGTGATTGAAACATCTAAACATACAAACTGTGAGGAATGTTTTGAATTGTTTGTTGTTTTATATTTAGCACATGTATGGATACTATTTTCTTTGAGCCCTACTAATTGAATATAATTTAATTTTAAAGTAAAAAGACTTTAAATATTTTTCAAATATATATTTAAAGTTTCGAATATAATATTTAATTTTTAATAATTTTAATACATTAATTTAATTAGTACATTTTTAAAAATGTTTATATTTAATTTTAACCAATTATAATATTCATAATTAATTAATAATAAATATTTTTCATACCGTATTACTTCGATTTAACACCGCGGCGTTTATTTCAAATGCTGATTCGAAGATGCGGCGTTAAATCGAAGTAATACGGTATATTTTAAAAAATTACGAAGAAACTCAGAAATATATGAATCAAGAAAAATGTCGAATAGCGAAGTGTTTTGAAGAATTGTTGTAATAATAATCTTTTTTTGTGATAATAATAAATATTCGAAAAATCATATTGATGTTTTTAATGCAAACAATTTAAAATTCCTCCTTGGAAAATTACATTAAATAGAATCCAGGTCAAAATCACTATTATCCGAAGAAAGACTCGATTGTAGCTGGTTTATTTTTGCTAGATACATTATTTACACATGCCCTTTCAATTTTAGTTATTTCGAGAGACTTGATTTACCATACTTTCTGTAAGTTTTTGTGATACTTAAAATATCGTTCTATTTTATTATCTTTTTATCGGTTAATATCACAAAAACGGAATATATCTATCACACCTACGCTTGTTAGTTCGGTATTTAAAATAGTTTATAGGTCAGACGATTATTGAAGACACCCTCGTGATGAGTAATGTCTCTTTATGAACACTCATGTAGTCTTTATTAACTCGTTACTCTTATTATTTTCTTGAGTATTAGTATTCGGACATTTTATACAAATTTATTTGTCAAGAATGTTCAACTTAGAGCAAGTTTCATGATTCTGTAGCGTTTTAAGTGTCAGTGTTTTAGAAATTCATATAAAACATTAATCATTCATTTAAGTTCCTTTAATAATAATAAGTTCCTATATTTTCTCAAACTAATTCTCACTAATTTTCGCTAACAAAGGACATTCTTGTAAGTCATGAACTCATTCACTACAAACTTGTCCAGTCATTGTGGTCAGTATTTATCAACAGACACCACGAGTTACATTCGGCAATCCAACTGAGTCGTTAATTTTTACAAATCAGAGTCAAAATTAAACTAACTTCTTTTAAATATGAAATTCGGTTCTCTTCTCATTCGAAGTACAATCACGTTGTTAAGCCGAGGTATAAAACAAATCTTTAAAATAAGAAAGGTTCAATTATTGTTAGGACTCCGTTAACAGACCTCACCCTTAATAATGAATTATGTTTACTACAAATTTGGGACTGGCGTGCTTCTCAGAGTCCAATGGCAATATTTATTGACTCAATAGGACAGTCGTCTATTCGGACAATTATCGATTATATCCATGAAGAAATTATCGAAATTTTAGTTTAAATATTTATCGAAATTAATTTCTAATGTAAAATGAGTTGAAAACGTTTGTGCTAATTCTATCGAGTGAATATATTAACGCCCGAAGGCTCCATACTCAAAATATGATTATTTAAGGGACGCGGCTGTTTGTAATTTGAATGAATGGTGAATGTCGACCATTGTGATACAGCAATAATAATATCTTACCGACAACAAATTACTGCTTTACAAGACAGAGCAACTTGTAGAAAATCATTTCTACATTGAAAATCCAAGGCGAATTTCAAGGACTGATAACGACAGTGACGATATAATCTCAAACAATAAAATCTCTCACGTCTCCACTGACGATAAATCCGATATCGTTCTCCTTCCCTAAATTTTCTCCGAGTTCTTGCACGAGATTATAGATTTTAATCCGAGTTCTATCAAGAGAGTCACTGTCGAGAATAAATAAACTCATTGACTGAGTTAATAGCTGACACGAATATCCTGTCAGAATGAGATCCATCAGCTTTATATAATTTGACCATTTGTTTATGGAATATACCGATATTTATGGCAGTTTCCTGTTTGTCTCCCGTTAAAACCCATATTTTGATTCCCGCTTTTGCAAGATTGGATATTGTTTCAGGTACCTGGTCCTGTAACTTGTCTTCGATTGCAGATGCTCCAATTAGGATTAAGTTCTGATCATCCACAATAGGAAAACATATGCAAATTAAAAAAAACAACTTTCTCAATTTTTTCTGCAGCTTCAGTAAGTTTATTCTCACGATCGTCTATCGAAACACTGGCTTCGTGAAACAAAGTTTTCCATTTATCGTACTCTTCCGGAGAAATTTCACAATAAGCGACACACAAAGTGCGCAAACCTGATTCGCAATTAAATATCCATGAACGAAAGAGCTTTTTATTATTTATTTACCCAGTTTCCCAAACTCTTCTAAGTGTTCCAGAGAGGCCTCAGTGTATGGAGAGGCGCTTGAAAGGCGCTCATAAATAACGTTGTCCTATTTAACAAATCAAAAATTTTATGTTGCTAAAACTAATTACACATTATCACTAGATATTATCACTCAGTATCAAATCACATAAAAGAAATTTCAACCAATGAAATTTTTGATAAGGACTGAGTGCGAAAAATATTATTAACTTTTAATAACTCCAACAAATTCACAAATTACAAAAAACTAATCAAAAAGGCGGTTGTTTGAATAAATCAAAATAAAATTCATTTTAGTATTCATTTTTCGTTTATTTCAAGAAAATGCACAATGAAGTCAGAAAACAATCACCAGAAAGGCAAAGGTTTGTCAGAAAACAGTTTCAATGTTATTAAAAACTTGAACGTTTTTAGAAAATTTGGTTCGGACAGAAGAAAGTATTTTTCCGATTACACAGAATGTGAAGAAAGTAAAGACTGTTAGAGAGAGAAATCCTCGTCTATCAAATCGAGAACTGACGGTAAAGGCAAATTGTAGCGAGATAACAGTTCAGAAAATTAAACAGTCTATGGGTTTAAAAACGTATAAAGTTCAAACAGTACCAGACCGGAACGCTGACACGAACGTAACGGCGCAGCAGCGAGCCGTTGAAATCTGGTTTTCTTGCGAAGAAAAAATGTTCCATTATGTATGATGAGACTTGTCCTCTGTCGGAATGAAAGTCTTTAAGGACCAACATGAAGTGAGATGAAAGAGGGACAATCAGGTAAGGGATGAGCTGGATGTGGAATCAATTTCACATCGTGAGTTATATTTGTTATGCGGACGATCAGTAGGAATACATCCGGTAGCTAGTTGGCTACGTCCGTCATGTTCATACCTTAAATGACTTAGTGAGGGAAGGTGGGATGAAAAGATAGACGAAGAATTATTTGAGAAGATTAAATGGGTTTTAAAGACAGTGATCCTTGCAGAGGTTTATGGGTCATTGTTGACTGTAAGGAAGATATTATATGGTGCGACGCAAGTTCAATAGCCATTGGTGCGGCATGAGAAGTCAAAGGGAACATAATCGAGGACGCATCATGGTTGAGAATAACTGATGATTTTAGACATATTAATGTAGCAGAATTAGAAGCAGTTGTAAATGGTTTAAACTTATGTGTGAAATGGGGTTTAAGGAGCGTGACAGTAAAATCGGATAATAAATCAGTATTTTTGTGGATAACCTCAACAATCTCATATCGCGAAAAATTAAATACCAAGGTTTCACCTGAGATGTCGATGATCAAGGAGCTGTGTCAGGAGTATGAGATCGAGTTTGTTATTAGCAAAGATAACAAAGCGGCGAGTTTTCCTAGCTACTCGGACAATAATTTTACTCTGCAACTAAGGAGTAGTTTAAGAAAAATTTAGAGACAAGAAAAAAACTTTCCCAAAAAAAATTCTTGTTTGTCAAGCGGTGGATGCGGGAAAAGGAGTAAATGCTTTGTCATATCTGGCACAATAAACACAGAAGTCTAGGTGAAGGAGTGCTTGCAAAAGCGTTTATTACAATTCATAAGTCAGCACGGAGTTCTTACTTTCCTTTGGTCGGATTTTGCATCGTGCCACTATGGTAAGGCAGCCAAAAAGTGGTACGAAGACAATAACGTCGATTTGCAAACCCGCCAAATTGTCCAGAGCTTCGCCCAATCGAAAGGCCCTGGTAAAAAGGCAATTAAAGACGAGAAACAAGAGGCTACAGACAATTACAGATTTTCGGAATAAATGGAATAATGCAGCCAAAAATGTGACAGAAACTACAATTGCAGGTCTAATGACAGGCATTCTGGAAAAGCCCCCTGAATTTATTAAAAAAAAATAAATATTCTTTCTTAGCTTACTAAAATTATTTTGAATTAAACACATTTTTCAAAACAATCGGTATTTTTTCAATCAAAAATATGGTTTTGAAAATAGAGGATTTTAAAGTTAGTAATATTTTTTCCACTCAGTCCTTAAATAAATTTAATTAAATAAAATTTAATAATAAAAATAATTATCAGTCGCTATCGAATCAAAAGAAAGAAATTTTCGATAAATAACTTTAATAATTATATCCCATCAAATCATTGAATAGATCAGGACATCTAAAGAAAATGATGTCGATGAAAAAAATTTTATCGAAAAATGAGATAAATAAAGACCATTTTTATGAAGGTGAAGTTAGAATTCCTCTTTTTATTGTCAAATTATAACCATGAGAATTTATTGTAACCATGTCTACAAATTTCGTACTTGACAATCTAAAAGAAATAGCTCAATTAAGGATCATAAGTTGGAGTGCCAGTGAAATTGTAGGAAAGGACATGACAGGGATTTTCGGGTTTGAACCGATTTATCAGAACCTTAAATTATAATTATGAAAGGATAATTACTAGGTTGACCTAAGACAAAAAATGTCAAAATTTTTATTTCGATTTAAAATTATTTGAAATGTAATATTAATAAGAGTGCTTTGAGAAAAAATGGATAAACGAAATTTTTTAAGTCAATAAAGTCAAAATTTTTATGGTAAAGTCAAAAATAGTCAAAATGTTATAATGAAGTCAATACACAATTGAGGCAGAATTAAGAATACTTACAGATCTCAATTTTGGAGAGGATGAATATAAAATTAAAGATTATGTGGAAACGACTTCAAACAATGATATTTTAGCAATCAAAGATGTCAAACCCTCACCTCAATTTATGGTCTTGATGAAATGTCAACCGACTTCAGCTGGCGTTGAACGCAGTTGCTCATTACTTAATTCTTCATTACAGAAGGAAAGAAATTTTAATGAGGAAAATATTGAAAAAATGTGTACGAAATATAACTCTATTATATTTTAATTGTTTCTTTCGTATATTTTTAAAAATACTATAATTTTTGATTATCTTTAATCAATTTTGAACCACAAATTACAGTTTTTTTTTCTGAAAAACTGAAAGAAATCGACTTTGTTGATATAATAGTTTTTCTTTAATTTTATATAAAAATAAAAAATTTTTAGGTCAAAATAAGTCAAATCTTAAGGTCAAAAGTTGAAGTTAAATTTTATAATTTAAAATTTAGATCACCCTAATACTTACTAACGCACTCTTAATTAAGTTTTTGAAACATAGTTAAAAGTATTTCAATGTAAAATCTGAATGATGTAAATGTATTTTAACTATAAGTAATAACAATTGATTATAATCCAGAACTGATGATGATATAAAGGCGAAACATGTTTTCAATAAATACAAATTTAAAACATTGTTACAGATAATTATTGATTAAGTTTATACATAAATTGAAATTAAAGTAAATTATCAAAAACGTGTGATTTGAAGATTGAATTTTGTAGGTTGAAAAAGAATCAGGGGATCGTTTTTAAAACACAATGTTAATAATCAAAAAACATACTGCTCCTTTAGTAAATAGAAGTATCTTTTCGTCAGGTGTTCTGACAATGATCGACATTCTTTTTCGCAAACTATTGAATTCGAGTACATTCAGCACCTTATATTCATAATTTTTATTTTTCTACAGAAAAATAATAATGAGGTTTGAGGGAGTGATGATGCTCCTTACCACAGTGATGTTTACACTGTCTGGTGTCCGAGTATGAAACACGTAACCTATTTGTTTGGCGGCTTTTACTAAAGCGGCTTCGTCTGCAAATAACGACACATGGTTGCGATGAAGAAATTATGAGTAATAGATTTGCACCTGGGCTGGACGATTGATAGATAATATCATCGGTGCTGTCTCTTTCTGGCACCACCGTATGACAAATGGCCAGCGCTTTGAAAAACAAATCTACATCAGGGTCACGCTTGTCAACTTTAGCTACCAAATCGAAATCTGTCAGAGCTGAATCGGAATCTTCTGGATTTGTTTTTCTAATGAACGATTAGTTATAGACTCATTGATTTCATTTTGATCATAACAACCTCATAGAATCAATAAAGTAGTTAATGTAATGAATAAATAGTAATTAAAGAAAATTAATTACAGTAACCAATATCGAAATGGAGACAAGAGCTAATATAGACGTATTCGTGTACGTACTGTTGTCACAAAAGTTGTGAAAGAAACATCAAGACAAAGTGGGATACGAAGACCGATGGCGAAATGAAGGACATACCGAAGAAAGATATCGCATGAAAGGATTTTCCAATATGACATGAAAAGTCAGTCTGCCAAGAAAGCAAAAATTGCTACATTGATGTGACGATAAATATATTAAAAAAGGAAGTACGATTAAGGAAGGTTAAAGGAATAGAGATAAAAAAGATTATGGCGATAAATTTCGTCAAAGATATAACAGAAGACGTGAATATAATGAGACAAGGGAATTCAAAAATGATGCTGGAGAATTGCACCCAGAAAATGTCAGTAGATACAGACAAATCGAAGCAGTAGGCAGTAGATAGACCAGTACCAAAAATAATCAAGATACGAATCCTATCAAGTAGTAATGATGGTGTAAAACAGAAATTAAAAAAAAATAATTAAGCAAAAAATCTAAAGAAAATGAATAACAGAGGTCTCTTACCCGTACATGACCCCTCCGATGGAGCACCGTTTGAACTCCATAATATTTCTTGTCAGTGTCCCGGTTTTGTCGGAGAATATGTATTTAACCTACGAATAAATATCGGAAATAAAACAGATAAAGAGGGTTAAGACAAAGAAAATTATAATGAAGCAAACGACTGTGTTTAGAACAAGCTCGCTTTAAATTAAAGTATGTCGTTACCAAATGAGATGTATCCATTCCCATCACTCTTGCAGTCTCAAGTAACTTATTTAGAAGTTCATTTGATAATATTAATCACTGCTTCTATTCATAGGAAATAGTTTAAGATAAATAAATAGAGAATGAGGCGAAGAAAGAGTCCCAGAGTATAAGAATGACCATTTATCGAATATTACTTCTACTGGAAATTTGGTATTTGCATCAATTTGACTAAAAACCTCAATTTTAGTTTTTTAATATGATAATATGCAAATGATTCTTTTACCTTTCATTAGCAAGTCAAATTTAATATAGATTATCAACGTTTGATGAGATTATTACACGTTAAAAAATAAAAAAAGATGATAAAAGACTTACATAAGAGACAGTGATTATCAGGATTCAAAGTTACGTCACTTATCCAAATCTAATCTAACCAAACTAGACTAGTGGCTCAACACGACTGCTTCCGCAAAGTTTGTGTTTTGTCAGGAAAGTGTTATCGAAACCGGAAAGCATCGGAAATGCGGAAAATCGAGGCAACAAATTATGAGTTAATCAGTGACACATGTGATTGATAGAATGAAGCATAAAACGAGAGATAGCAATGCTGCTCCGTGTCAAGAGAACATTGAATGCCGCATTTTGCCTTGTCCTGCTTTACACCAATAGCATCAAGTCATGGGACTCACAAAATCTCCAAGTACTAATTTCTTCAAAAAGAAGATTTTGCAGGACAAGAACAGCAAAATAAGACAATTATCGACTCGAGTAATATATACATAATATATATAATTTGTCAATTCTATAATATAAATTAAGATTCATTTTTAAAACTTTATAAAAGAGAATGATTAAACATAATGGCGATTCTGCATAAACAACAACACCTCTACAATTTGATGTTATAAGTTACGACTGTTTCCGAATATCTCACTAACTATCAACGGTTGATGTTTTGAAATGTACAAATTTAAATATTATATGACGCCCAAGGAATAAAGAAAGAACATGACACATGAATAATGTTTTTAACCAACATTGTTGTTTATGTATAAGTATTTGTTTAAATATGGGACACATCATTCTGTACACACTTGTTCCAAGAAGGCATTGTAGAAAGTCTCCAAGAATTCTTGCACTAACTATTAATGTCTACCACTCGTATTTGTTTTTTGAGGTGGAGGAACAAAAATCCATCGAGGCTAAATCCGATAAAAAGGGAGGGTGTGGAAGACTATGGAAACCCACCTTCTTGATTTCGCTTGTAGAGATTGAATTTTCTGGATTTTCGACAGCATTTTCTGGCTTTCTGCACTCTCTCGACATAGTAACAGGAGTTAATTTTCACATCCTTGTCAGCAAAATCTATTGAAACCACGTCATGGAAATCCCAAAAGATCGTTAATATGAGAGATTTCCAGTGGCAAGTTGATGGTCGTGGCTTCTTCGTGCTTGTCTCATTCGAGAATTTCCACTCCTTAGACACCTGTTTAGAGTCCCGTAGATAGAGAAAGATCGAGGTTTCGGCAACTGTCACTATGCAACTGTCACTAACCGTGAAAAAAGTTTTCACAGGTCCATAGACTTCATTCAGGAATCGAAATTTCCTTTGCTCACATCCAGATTATCGCAGAGCATTCTTATTGTGATGAGTATGTTCAATTTGACAATATTCTCCAATTTTTCTTTAATGTTTTCGCAAATTTCCAAAGGTCTTCCGGTACTTTTCTCGTCAAAAACAGTCTGTCTACCATGCTTAAATTGTGCAATCTTCCGCGGAGATGAAATTGACGAGGGGCACGCGAATGCCGGTAAGATTGGTTTTACGTCCCCCTCGTCCCAAAAACACTGAGTACTCAACCCCGGCTCGCCGCCAGCGCGCTACGCCAGCTCTAACACCAACACTTCCCATTACAAGTGGTCAGGAGACAGATTTATTCCAATAACTCAGAATTCGAAGGATCTTAGGTGGAATTTTCAACACCCCATAATATTTTGTAATGATTATACCGATTCTTATTTTTGATAAAATGAAAGTCGTTGAAAAGATAGAAAAAGGTGAAAAGACAGCAGTTTG
>MQRK01243386.1:11811-25826 GCA_001938485.1 Girardia tigrina
CCTGCCAACTCACCAGATGTAAACCCAATTGAGAATTTGTGGGGTATTATAAAGAGAAAAATAAATAATGTGGATACTTTGAATTCAGAGAAAATGTGGATAGAAATACAAAAGTTATGATATAACATACCAAGTTCTTTATGTCGTCGACTTGTCGATTCGATGCAGCGAAGGGTGTCTTCAATCATCAAGATGAAAGGATACCACACAAAATATTAAAAATAACATTTTTATTTGTAAATATAATATTTACTTCCATTTCATCGTCTTTTTTACTTAGGAAATTTGTATAAGTGATGATTTTTATGGGTGCGAACATACTTTTGGAACGCACTGTATAATAAATAATAAATCCAATCTCGTTCTGGTCAAATTCAAAACACTTCGGATACATCTCATATTGGGACAAATATATTTTACGTCTAACATGTTCTGTAACTTTATTATGTCTACATATTTTATGGGTTGATGAGATGAATTTTATCAGATGTAAAAGAAGCCTTATTGTACAAGTACTTTGAAGTTCGTATATTGACCTGTAGAGTTTCCGTACTTAAATTTACTCATAGTAAAAACCCGCAATATTTCTCCCCTTCCCATAATTTTTCTGTGTGCAATAAACCACTTAATGGTGATTTTATGTTTGAAAACACCGCTCCAAAGACCGGACGATCCAAATCAGAAATCGGCACCAAAGTATTCAGTCAAAATGCTGAATAGTTCGGGATTCAACCGTAATCTCATAGATACACTGTGTTCAATAAATGGGCCCAGCAATTCATCTACAGAATATCCCTGTGCAACCCTGCTATCTCCGTCCGATTCTCAAGACGACCTCACGCCAAAACACATACCAAAATGTTCCCTTTAAGCGGTTGGTTATTGCACCATTCGAATTGATTTGAAAACTGAAAATCTTAATTCCAAATCGATAAACTGGATAAAATTCTATCAATTCAGAGTCGAACTTCAGAAATCGGAAAAATCACACTGATTATAGAACCTCATTTCAAATGACACTTCGATCAGTAAAAAAGTCCACAGATTTTTGTCTGGTGAAATATCTATCGATCTCTGTGGTCTATACGGGTTTTCACCACAGTATTAATGGCAATATTAGTGTAGGTTTTTAAAGAAGTGTGTTTTTATATTTAACTTATTTAATACTTACAATGATTAATTAGAATCATTAATTAGAATAATAATAATTATTATTAATAGAATCCATTAATTATTATTATACTTATTGTTAAAGATGGGGTCCAATGTTCATTTAAACGTTAATGTTAAGGCGTATGTGATGGTTTTAGGAGAATGTATCAATTCTAAAAGCAAATTATGCGAAAGTTTCAATTTATTATTTATTTGTCGTAATTTACATCGTCTCGACGAAAGACTTGAATGCATTAGGGAAGACTTTGATCTATCGGAGTGCACCGCTTAAGAGACGCATAATTGGGAAACTTAATTAATCTGGCTCAATCAATTTAGGAAACTCATCTTTGTTTTCTATAAGGAAGATCAATTCGCATCTTCGCAAAGCATCTCTCTGAATTCAATTACTATTTCCAAAGAGATCCATCCTCATTCGTAATGAACTTACAATCTTTATTAGAAAATATTACACTTCGTATCTACAATGTCTATAAATACTCATTAATCAACATTCCATAATGAAATAATATTTGTAAATCCTTTCACTGCACAATACTATTTGAGATTTGGGGTTCGTAAAGTTTATGTTGCGGGCTTATTTGTGTTGAGCAGTTAGAGAATGTTATGCGTGTATGCAGTCAGTGTTCTGTTGATATAGAACAGAAAAGTTATATTGTGCAGAAAACTAATTTAAAAATGGTGTTAAAATACACTTTCAAAGATTTTGTGGTACTCATTTTTAGCTATTATATATGTAGTAAAAAAAAGAGCAGTAAAAAGGTTAACTACTTTGAAAATAACTCGAAAGAGAATCCTTATCCTCTTTAACAAGTTTCGCTACCTTTTATTTTACATTGATCCTAGGGTTCCTAGATGTGAGTTCGTCACTTAGAGCTGTCAAGATAGGAAGTAATTTCCAACATTTCTAGCGATTTTTGATGGTCCTCGCTAATATCAGTTTGAATTCCAAGGTTTCTATATATTTTCCTTAAAAAATTTTCTTTTCTAAAATTGCAGCTTTGAGGATTTTGTTCATCTTTTTAGTAAAAGCCTAGATGCGCTGCATGGTTGTAGTGTGTGAGGAATATTGTAAATTTAGTGTGTTTAAAGTGGTATGTTTATTTTGTATGTTGAGTTTAGAACTTGTAAATGTGCATCGCTCAGTGAGATTGAAAATTAATTGTTCGAGCATGATTTACATTACATCATAAGATATTTAAAAATTTAAACTATTAAAATATTAAATCTTTAAATATTGTAGTATGAAAAATTTTGTAAAAGTAAATAAGTTTAAACTAAAATAATTTTTGGATAAAATTATTGTTAAAATTTTGAAATAAAATTTAAAAAAATAAAATCTGAAAATAATTTAAATGTCTAAAATGAAAATTTGTTCTAATAATTGTTTAAAACGATCCATTATCAAAAATCTAATTGATTTAGCTAGATGTTAAACTTCGAATGTTTTTTATTTGAGAATTGTCCCAAACTGTGATAAAAATAAAAGTGTGGAAAATCGAATTGATGTGCTTAATATAGTGGATTGGTGTTTCAGAGAAGAATGCTTCAAGTACACCATAATTCATCTAAATAATTTACAGTGTAATCTTGATTAATTATAGTTATTAAGTTCGTGATTGAAATCAGAATTCATAATTTTGCAAACTTTATTTATACTACAATTTTCATTATTGAAACAAATTTATGAGGAACTATTTCAATTACATAATCCAGATCTAAAAAATTCTAAATATACATAATAATATCGATAAATATACAAATATGTTATTTTATTCAATTTTTCATAAATTTAGATCTTTAAAATATTTCGAAAATTCAATTTAAACATAGTGATTATTAATAATTTAAACTATAAATTATTTCTCTTTAATAAAACATTTTATTTGTTTTTAACAAAAATTTGCAAAAACAATTTACAACTTTAAGATATAATTCACAAATTTGAAATACAGAAAAAATTATTTTTATTTTTGAAATACAAATCACGATTTTTTAAAATACACAAATACTAATCACTATTTAAATTTATTATTATTTAATAGAGATTTTAATTATAAAATTTTAATATATTTATATATCTATATTTTATCAACTATTTATGGAATTAACTTTTTAAGAATTTAAAAAGATTTTTATTTAGAGAATTATTTCATTTTAATTAATCGAATATTATTTTTGATTTATTTAAAATATAAATATGATTTGTAAAAATATCGAAAATTTAAAAATATCAAAAATTTAAAGATCACCAAAAAGAACCCCGAGAATAGTATATATGAAGTTATACATTGATGCTTCCCCTGATGTTCCAATTTGAATACTGCAATTGCTTACAATGACATCACTGATGATTTTTATAATTCTGTACGATTTTGGAAAATGTAAAATAATATAACCTGAAACCTTCGTGAAAGCGCGCGTAGCAACTCATCAATGTTTCATTGCAATTGGAGGAATGGAAAAATAATGAATGTAGGAAAAACAGAGACATTCATTTATATATTTATGAATTAACAAATCTCAAATTTTGTGCATGTTTTTAATGATCCTAGTTAACGAATACATTAATGCTTTTATAAAATGATAAAAAAATTGAAAAGGAAATTAAAAAGTTTATATCTTCACTTCCTCAGTGAACATTTATTACATGTTTCCTCGAATTATATTTGATATTGATGGAAATGTTCATTTTGATACAAAATGAAATATATAATCTTTAAGCCACAAATAATCTCTGATAAAGATTGTTATTGTGATCATTGATCCCTAGAAGAAATTACAGATTAAGGGAAACAAATATTACTTCAACCTGCTTACACCCGGGCTCTATCCCCGAGCGGGAAGAGTAGTGTTTTTGGTGAATCACCAGGTCAATCCGTTCGTACCATATCCCTGCGACTGTTGTGTTCCTTCACCATTCAAGGAAAACTCTGGTTTAATTAACATCTTTCTTGAATGACAGAAAATAAATGAAGATTTGCAAACATTACACACTCGAAACTCCATTTTAATTACAGATTTAAAAGTTGTTTTATTGTTAACACAATTTTAATAGAAGTTGAACAATGTAAACATTTATCGAATAATTTTTAAAATAAAAAACAATTGTCCGAATATACTTTTTTTGTCAATTAATGGGTGTAACACCACATAGATTGGAGAGACTTCACGTCATCTCTGTAAGAGAATCCAGGAACACAGTCGCAATGAAGGTGGAAGTAACATTGCAGGACATAGAAGACATTGTAAAGGAGATATAAATTCACAACACTTTAAAATTCTGTGCACTCAATTTATAAAATATTGGGCGAGAGTGACATGTGAAGCGTTATATATAAAATCTTTGTATCCTAAAATTAACGTTCAAACTGCACTCTCTACAACTTTGTTGAGAGTTTTTAAATGATGTAATGATTACATATTGATTACATAATCATTAACTGCACTATATAAGTAAATTTCGTTTGAAAAATCATTTTTTTCTGACGACGGTTAAACCGTCGAAATTAATAAACTTTGATTGGCTTAAGAATTTTTTATTTTTAAATAATTTTCAATTTTATATATTAAAAATAATAATTTAAATTAAATTAAAAATATATTTTATTTTCTTTTTTCCTTTTTAATAATTCATAATTATAATTTTTATTGTTTAATTTATCAAAAAATTTTTTCATCCAAATTTGTTTGATTTTGTTTTAGTAAAATAAAATCTCAATTTATTCTATTTTTTTTGTTTTAAATCACAAAACAGAATTTTATTTTAATGTTACAAATTCACAAAAATATGTGATTAAAAATTTATGCAATTAAAATTCGCAAAATTATCTCCCGAATTTATGCAAATCTTTTCGTCCTTCCTCAAAGTGAATAACAAAAAAAATTTTATTACTTCTTTATTAATCTTATTGAAAAATCAAAAACAAATGAGGAGAGATTTTTTGGTTATTTTTTTTAATATTTAAACTATTATTTATTTTTTCACTTTGTTATTCATTAATTTTTTTTGAAAAATAAAACAAACGGTTAATTACATATTTCCCAATAATAAAATTTTATTTCTTGTGTTAATTTATAATAATTAAATTTTATTTTTTTTATATTTTTCCAAAATAATTTTTCTTTTGTCTCCCCTTTGGCTGTGTATTAACCAGCTTTTTTAATAATTTTTAATAATTTTTAAAGGTTTTTTAATAATTTGATTATTGTACATAGTAATTTTATTTTTAAAAATTTTAATTAAAGATTTTAAGATTTGCAAAGGCTTTACTTGGTTCATTTTGAATATTTATTAGTGTGTTTTAGTGTCTTATACATAATGATTCACAAAACTACTGCTCATAGTATGAATCAAAACAATTCTGTAACACAGACAACTCATTCTTTGAAACAGAAGACATTCTATTTTTACAATGTAACCAATGATCAAGAACCTTACTTAATCAACTTGATTTTAAATGTTCTTTAATCCAGTTTTGAGATGACGATTTGTCTCTCTAATGTAGGCATCCTATCTCTTTCGAATGGTATTGAGCCTTTAGGCTTTTTAAAGGTTCCACCCAAACTAAAGAGTCTCTAAGCACATCCACAAAAAGGCCTCATTCGGGGTCGGATAGTTTCGGCTTCCCTGTAAGAAATGACCCACCCTGCATTGTATATTCATGGTTCTGCATAACTTTTGTTGAATTCATGGACTTCGTATAGCAGCGAAACGGACATCTGAATTCTACCCTTGCAATGAGATCTGCAATCCTAAAAGTCACATATGTTTCTTGAGTGCCTTTCGCTTCCTTCACAGTTGTAGAGATAGTCGGGGGTTCCGTCACGGATTGAATCTAATTTCCTTGAACTTTGAGGTTTTCTATGACTCTTTCTTCTGCGTTATTTGTTGAACTGGTTTGCGCTGGTGTAATTGTCAGTTCTCCAATTTCTTCTGTGTCGTCCAATTTATGATCGATTTTGAGGTGCCTAGTCAGCCACCCCTTCGTTTTATATGACTTTTTACAGTGTACATGCAAATGGTAATTGTTGTTGTTGTGTCTCGTTTGGCTGATCAAGATTAGCGGAAGCAAACGCCACGTGATCCATTTTGATGTGTCTGTTCAGTTCCTTCATTTCGGTTTATTTCTCTCATTAATCAGCTTCTGCATAGTTCTTCTTGTCCTAATGAGTCTTCCTGATCGAATTAAGAAGTTTATGTATGTTTCCCTCGATACAGTAGGTTCTCTGTGAATTATGCAGTTAATGAAATTTTCGTAGATCTCATCATCCCTAAATAGTCACTGTATGTCAAATGGAAGGCATTCCGACAGGGATTGCTTCTTTCTCCATTTAATCTTTTTCTCATCTGTATTTCTTCCCTCAAGATTCGTTTGATTGTCTCGTACTCCTCCGAAGTTTCCGTCTTACTGTGGAAAGTAAGCCTTTTACTCGCAATAATATACATGGGATGTGAGTGTCCAATTCAAAGAGTGTCCATATGGATCTTTTTAATGTTATTAATATTCCTAACTACGCGGATCTATTGGTTATAAAGCACATGCATTGCTTGAATAACTTTCTTCTTATTCCTCATACTCAGTTTGGAGCTCTTTAGCATTGGTCTCAGGTGCCTGACCTTCTGGGTTTATTTCTTATTCTTTCCTTCATTTCCCTATCAAAGTTTCCAGTTGAAGAGATCGTGGATCCTATATAACTAAAGCTAGAGATCCATTCAATACCGACCTCAAGCTGGTGCCCAGTAGTAAGAATTTTCGGGTGTACGAATTTTTACATTCAAATTTATAAACCAGATAAGCTTGCAATCCACAAATCGTTTTTTATTAATTCAAAAGGAAGCTTTGAACTTTGGATGTAATTGAAACTACTTTGACACTACTTAGATTCTTCCAAATACTTTTATTAAATGCTTTTAATTTATCAGAATATGGTCATTTGATTATTTGTTTGTCCTTTTCAATATTTTATTTCATTTAGCCCTTTCTTAACCCATGTTTGTATACGTAAATTGTTCAATGTAACATTAATGTGGTGATCTATATGTTTGTTTGTATATATGATATCTCTCAAACGTCCTCTAAAAATATTTAAACCACGATTTTCGATGTCAAAATTGGAAGAAAAACCCAAAACCCTGAGAACTAGGCCCGATGTCATACTCTGTCTACACTTTTTCTCACAAAAGATCCGTGTTGTTGTGTAGAAAAAGAAGAGCATAAACAAATAATCAAAGTATCATATTCTGATGCCATAATATCAGATCAAATCAAAATAACTCAAATTTCAATCACAAAATTCGTTTATTTACAGTTTTATTAAACATTGTTTTTAAAATATTGTTTAACAATTAATTCGGTTTAATGTCATTTATTAACAAATCTACAGTTAGAAAAGAGATGAAGCGATATAAGGAGTTATAAAATTATTAAGATCGACTTAAAAGAGAAATATTATTCGAGCAACTGCTCTAACGTTAAATTAATCAAAAAAGCTTCGAAAAGTAGTGGAAAAAATCACACCTGAAATGCTAAATAATCTTGTTGAAGATTGCCCATCATGGCTGTATAGTTGCCTCGATGCTGATGGTGGACATTTCTAACAATTGTCTTTTTTCAGGTTTTGTTTAAAATATATTTGAGTTTGATTAGAAAACAGTTTCCATAATTTCCGAAAACTTATTTCGTCGTCCATCAAAATGTTTTCCTTGGTTTAGAATCACATGTTTAATAATTTTAATGTATCTGACTTAGATATAGTAAGGTTTGTTTAAATTCGCAAATCTTCTACTATTTATTTCTTGGTTTGTTTAATATTCTGAACAAGAATATTGATTAGTTGCTTTCCTAGAATCTTGATGATACCTTATATGTTATCGAAAAAGTGGCCTCGCATCCATTCCATTAAGACCCAAGGAAATATTAATCAAGAAGCGATGAATAAATCTGAAAGATTTCTGATCTCCAATATATTAATTTATTTGAGACCACATCAAGGTTGAACTTAGTCAGATGCAGGAGATCAAATATTTTTTGCGTGTTTTCTTCTGTAAAAATAAAAATTTAATGACACTGCAGTACATGACATTTTAAATCATAACTATGGCAACCAAAATATTGACTTCAAATATATAAAAAAATTGACTTTATTGACCTATAAAATTTTGTAAATTTTACCTTTATAATTAACTTTAATAATTTAGAAAAGTCAATTTTTCATAATTTTTTTCATAAAATTAGCTTCATTTATTTAAAAAAGATAAATAATAAAGTATTATTAATAATAGTACGATAATAACAAAACAAGCACATAGCTTAAATTTTTAATTACACTTACATAACAAAGGAAAGTGAACAGTTTATAGTATAAAAGAGTTGTATTGCGGGAAAATATATTTCTCAATATTTGAATCATGAAAATTTCGATTTTTTCAAAAGTCAATTGAGACTCGAAAAACTTCACTCTATCGCTGCATATGTTGGTGGACAATTAAGCAACCTTTCATACACCACTGTTGATAGATTGTTATTTTTCATTCCTCTGATTACTTGAATGTCATTTATTATGAATCTAGCCTTGATCTATTGGTCAACCCCTGAAATCAATACTTTTGATTTTATTCAGTGCCTTTGCAATTGAAAACTTGTCTCCTTCCATATTGATTGCTAAATTTGATAAAGATTTGTACTGATAAGTTATAATCACAAAAGTTTTTTTCAAGGTTGGAAGATTTAAAAACCTTTGCAGAGCTGACAAGATCTTCTTAATTATTGATGCTTTCAAAATTTTCTTTGACAGTCGGCAATTTCTCCGCATAACAGTAAGCTGCACCAATCAATGAGCCCCAGCGAGTCAGAACTGGTACTGGTGAAGTCCTATTTAAGAAAAGCTTTCTTTGTTCGTTAATTTTTATAAAAAAACCTTGCGAAAACGGTTTTTCAAGAGATTTTAGTTCAAATTACAAATTTCGACTTTATGGCATTTGGTTGCTCTAATCATAACTAAAAACAAAATTTTAATTTTCACTGAAATATTTTTTATCTGAATTAATAAACTAAAATAAAATAAATATTTTCCGACACCCAATAGCTGAGCCCCTAGAATCTAGAGCCTAGATTAAATAGTTAATTTACTGTTTAAAACTTTAAAACTGGGGGATTAATTTTTTGCATTAAAAAGTTTGAAATCCAGAATTATTAGAACCATTTTACAAAATTAATTCCAATAATTACCAATTATAATTGGTAAAACTTAAAACAATAATTAAAACTAATTCGTGTGTCGGAAAATTCGTGAGAAAAGACTACTGTGACAAATTTTTTGATCAACATGCATATCAAATGCATTAGTACTGATGAGTATGATCTGGTGATTCGTAAGAAAAATAATTTTTAAAAAATTATTCTAATTATAGAGACGAGTATACACTGTAAATCTAAAATCATTTTTAGTAATATGACGCATAATAAATAAAATCAAAAATAAATACTAAAAATAAAATCAAAACTAAGAAGAATTAATTAATAAAATTTATTCATCCACAATAGATTTTTAGATTCTTTTACATTAGATGTTAGGATTAAATGCAATACCCCTCAGATACTCAATATTATTACGTCTATCATGGTCACAAAAAATTGTGTGAATTCTTTTTTTTATATTTACGAGAATCTTAATCTAATGTTCGCTGGTATTGATTCCACCTCTTCATTTCGAAAGAGGTGATCTACGTCTTCTGTGCACTTTTTTCCAATATATGTCTTCCAAAAATAAAACTATTTGAAGTACTTCAATAGGAAATTGATCACAGTATAGTTATTCTTCAAAGACATCTGAAACACAGAATCATTCTGATCATTTTCGATAATATCAAAATAAATACCTTTTCTGAAAATTCATGGGGTCGAATTTACCGGATCCCCCAGCTCATGTAGAACCGATGAAGTATCTCACTATTTTTATCCAAATTAGTCTCAATTATTTTATTTCTTTTCTCATTTTACATATTTTAATTGAATTCTTTTTTATTACTATTTGATCTTGGGTAATTTTACACAATAATATAATTATATCCTGATTTTTGTTCATCTGCGGAGTATTGAATTTACATATTTTGGCTGACACGATTCAGAAACTTCCTCAAATTATTTTCTGTTATTATTTTCGAATTTAAATCTTTTTTTTTAATATTGTTGAAGAAAAAAATTAATTTTTAATTGATTTTTGATTGAAATTTATTTTCATGATTTAAAAAAAGTTAATTTAATTATTATTATTTTTTTTGCAATTTATAATAATATTATTTTATAATATATTTTAAATATTAAATAATTTTAATAAATTTTTTTCATTATAATCAATGATAATTAATTATTTAGTAAATTATTTTTCAGAAAATGTATTTATAGTTTATTTTTTTAAAGAGAAAACTTTTTTTACATCTAATTTAAATTCGTGATAAAAATCAAAATTTGTATTGTTTTAATTATTTTTATTGATTATTGTCGCTCGGTCGATATGTTTGCTTGTTGAAGACTTCTTTGTGGGATCAAATGACATTCGCTTATATTTTTACAAATAATTATTATTCTAATAGTCGGACATATTGAGTCTCGTGAACGCTAATTTGATATTGTTGCAATATAATTTACTTAATCCTTGCACAACATGACAGAGGTTTCGTGATGATCTGTTGCGGTATTTATAGGAAGTCCATCGGACCAATGTTTTCCTTCATAGAAGAATTCATCATTTTGTTCAAGAACTGATTCTGGAGGAAAACGCAATCTTTCAAGATGATAATGCATCAATTTGTACATGAAAGATTGGTAGAAAATGACACGAGGAACATTTTAATAAAGTTTGGAATTCCATCCGACCCCCATAATCCCCAGACGTCAAAATTATTGAGCATTCATTACTGATCTTAGATATTCAAGAAAGAAGTCGATTTTCGCCGTAATCGTCTTTACAAGGATTGAAGAATGGATAAAAAATTCCTCTGGAAACAGGTCAAAATTACATGAATCATTATCTAATTGACACTGTGATTACCATAAAAATTAGACCTACATCATCTTAACATATATTTTGTTGATTTTTCAAGATGTTTCTATTATTTTGTTCAACCCCTGTGTATAAATATGTGTAGACATTCCTATAAATTATAATAATAACTATTATTATCACATTATTCCATCTTGATTGATTGTCAAAGAGGAATCTTAATAAATTCCTCATCTAATTTTATATATTTTGCACTGAATATCGTAAACTTCACACAAGGTAGAGTTCATATAAAAATTTTTCTCTTATAATATTATAAGAACTGTATTTTTCATTATTAAGAACACCAATTTGACTTTTCATATTTTTATTAAAACAACAAAGTTGATTGTTCTAAAGACAATCTTTGTCAAAGCTTTCGTATAAGTGCATTGATTAATGCCTTTAATCTTATTATTGAGATTATAAATAATAAAAGTATTAAAAAATAAATTTTGTTTTAATTAATAGATATTATAAGAAGTTATTTATCTACTTACTATATTACATATAAATTATATATAAATAACTGAATTAAAATTTAATAAAAAAATTAACAATATAGAAAAAGTAGAAGAATGATTGTCATGAAAAGAAGAGCATTTTATTTTAAAGATAAACTAAAGATATTTAGATAAAAAAGAAGAGTATAAAAGAACAAGATTTTGAAAAGAAGGTCGCCCTTAATTATATAATGAAACGAAGATACAAAGTTTATATTAGACTTTTACACTCCTGGTTATTACTGAACTTTTAAACTCGTGGAATAGAATCAGACTGATCGTTGATCGAATCACGATTGAACCTTAGATGATCAAGATCTAAATAAGTAATATAAATCCAGTTCAGATCTAGAGATTAGACATAAAAAAATTAAATCAAAATAAAACTGAATCAAATTAGAATAAATCCAAATCTGATCTTGAACAATTGAATTCGAACAAAAGGTGCGAAGAAATTTAATCATATAATTTATATATTTTGTTTAATATATTCCTATATATATTCTAAAATAAATTGAGTAAGAGAATTCTCTTCTCATTTTATCCAAAATCTAAACTCAGAATATAGGATTAAGATCAGTTTTCCTTTTATAGTAAAAACTAGATCGCCCTAATACCCCAGCATTATTATTTTTTAGCAAATGGAAAAATAAATAATTGATAAAAAAAATATTCAAAATTTTATTGGTTAAAATTTAAATGATTATTAATTATTAAAAATATATTACTTCAATTTATTTATTTAAAATTGTAAATAGAATTAATTAACTTATATAAAATTTTACCATTATTTTAAATTAGAAATAAATTTAAAAATTACCTATTTTCAGATAATAAGAATCCGAATATTAATAGGGTATATAAATCCATCTGATTAGGAGAGTCACAATCCCAAATCAACACAAGACATTCAAATATTCCTCATATTCATATTTGCTAATGATCTCACAGTGTCGGTGGACTCATCGAGTTAATCATGGAGTCAGATCTAGAAATACCTGAAGTTTTCGAGCAACCAGCTGTAGATAAGATTACCTGGGAAACTGCAGGTAATGCTGTACGGAATTTGTGTTGCTCAAACGTTTATATACCCTATAAAAGCGGTGCAAAATGCATCAAATCATTTCTAATTTTGTGAGATTTTTGCAAAATGCTCCATTCGAAAAATGTAAACGAATCTGTGAATTTTCCATCTAAAATAGGCGGCTGAAATTATCCAAAGAATTGACCCATTCGTCACTGCTTTATACATATTTTTTGTTTTATAAATGAGTTAATATCACAAATCTATGAAGGACTGATCATTAGAAAACTCAATGGAAACACGAATATCGTCAATCAATCTGGAGATACTACGAAAATATATAATTATATTAAAGTTAAGTACTGATAATTAAAATTTATTGTACTTTTCTAAATTTTACTAAGCACTAGAAAAAACATTTTAACGCATCTTGACGATTTCCATTTTCACCATAATTCCGTACTAAAATTCTGCCTCTAAATTTTTTTTAAAATTTATTTAAATAAAATAATATTTTAATACAATAAAAAAAATTTCTACCATTTTGTATTCAAGAAAAACTTTCTTTTTCATAATAATTGAATTTCATTATTTTCTGATTTTATTTTTAAAGTTCAAATTTTGTAATTTTAGTAATAATTTTATCTACATATTAATTTTATTTAAAAAATGATTTTATGTAAAGAAATAACATTTATTTAATTTAAAACTTTGTTAAAATTTATTTACTTTATTTAAATTTTAATATGAAAATTTGAAACGATTTAATATTTTTAATGTTTTTACATATATATTATGCTGTACTTTAAAATATAAATTATACTCGAACAATTATTTATCGTGAACATCCAAAATATCAATTTTCCATCTGGGTGGGAGAAACACATTTCCAAATACTAAACTCAATATACAAAATTCAACATACAAATTTCAACATACCAAATTTAAAATATTCCTCACAAATAAGAAATAATTTTACGAAATTATCCATATAATTACGAAATAAAACACATTAATTATTTAATTTTATTCAATGTATATTAAATAAATTGCGCAGCACATGACGACGATCATAATACCCTAATATTATTTTGAATTAATCTCCCGGACTCCGAATTCACTTCGATCCCTCAGAGCCTCGCGATAATGGATAATGTGGAGAATTATTATGGTTTATTATTATTTCTTAATGGCGATTAATTATTCATTTAATGGCATTTGATATTATTATTTTTCATTGTTTTTATTTTATTTAAGATTTATTTTGCTTT
>MQRK01243391.1:2119-12733 GCA_001938485.1 Girardia tigrina
TATGAGATCTTATGAGATCAGTACTAGTATTTCAGTGACTGATGAAAATGGAAACCATCTTGGAAACTCTTCGAAGGCCGAATCATCTCGAATATTTATGGCCATTCTCCCGATCGTCACCAACCTTAGTCTCGAGGTAAAAATTTTAAATGTGACCCCCCGACCGGATGCTCGCTCTCCGTCGCTGGCGTGCCGCAGCCACAAAGTCGCTGCGTCCGCTCTTGCACCATCAGTCGCAAAAAAATTCCTCTGGTTTGTCAAGTGTTATGTCAATCCATTGTAATTCGAGACCTAGTGTCTCTGTATATCGATTCCAGTTATCACTGTTGGGCTAATATTCTTTACCACCACAAATAGGATTTTCGCGTCTCTTTTGCCGATCGACATTTCTAATTCCACTTTCCCTAGTACTTCTAATTTATTGTCGTTTGCACATCTCAACTTGTCGGTTGACGGTTCTATTTTTGCACTCGGTATGCGGTTTGCTATGTCCGCACCCTTGACATGGACTCGCGCACCAGTATCGAATAAACAATTCACATACGTCCCGTGAATGTTCGCATTTAAGCTCGGCCTCCCTTGCATTTTGTTGGACGATATAATCTCCATGGTCCTAGTTCCCAGTGTTCTATCTGTTGTCGTATTCCTGATTTCGCCAATTCCGTTTGTCTCTTTTTTTAAAAAATTTAACTTCTTTTAAATTTAATTTCTTCCTCCCATTTTTTTTCTTCTTTAAATCCTTATCGTTGCGGTCTTTCATCGGTCATATGTCATTTTTCATATCCACATTATGATTAATATTATTATGTAACTCATTATTATCTTTATTACAATTAGATACAAAATTACTTTTATTATACTTGCCGATTGTACTATCAGCTACATGTTTATTATAAATACAAAATATAATAATAATACATGAACGGTTAGAAATAGAATTACCTAGTGCATAACTTCGATTGACTCATCTTCAGTCGGGCCGTGACCGTTTTGGCTATCGGTATCACGATCGTCGTTTCGAGCTTCTTCCATCTCGATCAAGGCAATTTCTTTTCCTCTCCTGAGTCCCCTCTAGTAATAAGTTTCCTGATATTGTCTTCCATTGTTGTACATTTCCTCGTTCTGTCTGTGACGATTCGGGTCATTCTTTCTCCAATCTCTGTTCGCATACATCGGCCGGGTGTTCAACTCTCCACGGTGTTTCACGCCTTCTTATCAGGTTTGTGTAGCAGTCATTTGCATTGTGGTCATTTGTTCCGTACCTTGAGCACTTGATTAAATAATTTTGTCTGGTATGACCGGTCTTTCGGCATCCGTAGCAAATTTGAGTCTTCCGTGTAGGGCAATCTTTGCTCAGGTGGCCGGTTGAATCGCAAGTCCTGCATTGTCTTGTTTCTCTCGGACTTTGCCGCGTTAAATGATCGGTTTCGGGTAGTTGCCTCTTATTCGGTGGGTGACTCTGAAGTACATTACTGTATGATCGTCTGGCATACGACCAGTATTCTTCCGTGTATCTCGCTTTCACTGTCTTATCTTCGCCCATCGCATTGATTTTGACGTATTTCTTTTGGGTCTTATCAATTTTTTCATTGTTTCTTTGATATCTCTCATTTTTTTATCACGCATTTAAAATTCTTTTAAAATTTCTTTATCACCCAGGCAATGTAGTAGGATTTCTTTCTCCAGCTCTTCTTCATTCCATTTATATGACGCAAGTTTGGCTGCAAATCTTTTAATATTTTTGGAATAATCTTCTAAAGATTCGGATCCCCGTCGATAATTTAATATTTCCACCATATCTTCAAATCTCTAAGTTTTCTTTGCGAACGCTTGCCGTAATTTGTTGTCAAAATTTTTTATATTGACGTCTACTTCTTCGTATATTTTAATTGATTCGTCGTCCAATAGAGTCTTCACAAGGATAACTTTCATGCTCTCTTTGGTGTTCGTCAGCTTGAAGAATCGCTCGTATTTGGTGATGAATAATTCCACGTCTTCGCCTTTTGTATACCGATCTGGAATTGCTCTGGCCAAGAGTATTTCCGAGGTCTTGGTCGCCATGTTACGAACGACATTGGTCATATTAATGTCTTCTGACATTTAAATAAAGAAAAAATACGACTCGAGGAAAATAATTTATTAAATTACAATTTTTGAATTTTCCCACAAATTTCAGATTATTAAAACAACTGTTTTTTTTAATTTGAGAATACTTTTTGTAGTTCAATTTTTAACCGTTTATTATAAATATAGATATGGATATAGATATAGATATTTAATAACACTAATATAAATTTAAATGTTGAGAATTAAAATATCTTATAAATTATACTTCTAAATCTTAGATTCTCAAAGAAAGGTTTTTGGTTTCATATTAATTGTTTCATTGTCGTTCAGATCGAGTGCAATCTGCCACACAGCTTCGAATGATTTGTGCAAGTCATCCAGTTCTCAACAGCATAACAGACGAATCATTGGAGGAGTTAAATGTGTTTCGCAACCATCTGGCTTTTCTTTGACAAAAGGTAGTCATTTCTTATTCTTCGGATGTGCTTCTATCTTTGGTGGATTCAACAATAGTTTTGGCTAGAACTTTTCCTAACATCACAAAGATTGCTTCTGTTATTCTTCTGTGTCCTTTTGGAACACCAAGTGTCGAGAGGTCGTTCAGTGGAATGAATAGGATCCTCACGTATGTCCCTTGAAAACTCAGAAGCATGCATGCTGGTCACGATGGAGGGTCCAGAGAAGATGTCAGATGAGGAAGCACGAGACGTTGTCCAAAAATGACACAAACAAAAGGAAAGAAGTTATCGCATTTCATTATTCTCTTGTTATGCGAGATATTGTGAATCAGTGACACCCTTGTCGTTTAAATCTATACTGATATTTATTAGTGTGTTTATTTATCGCATTTTACTAAAATGGTGTTTCCATTTCTTTTTGTGCTTTATGATGGTCATTCAATTTTTGGTTAATAACTCTAATGTGAAAATACAGAAAAAAAATTTCCACGATTAAAATAATTTCTTTCTAAATCAATTTGAAAGTATTATTTTTTACTTTATGATAAATTACTAGAATATTACCTTACTTCCTCATCAGCATCCGCTCAGATTTAGAGTTGAAGAAATTACATGTATATCGTTGTCCCCCCATGTTTTCCGCTTTCCCCCAAAGGAAAATTTCTGGCGGTAACACTGTTTGAAACAGACCAGTGTTAGCTCCTCAATACTATCAAAGTTCATCAAATTAATCTCAATAATAAAATCGTGACAAAACATACGTTCGTTTTTCTTTTCAAAAATGTGAAGACTCAAATTACTCTGAAATAAAGTGATAAGTTTGTAACTGATTATACAATTAACAAATAAATATGTTTTGGTAGCATAAATGGTTTTAAAAATAAATAAAAAATAAAAAAGCTTTTTGTAAAATCAAATTAAAAGTAAATTAAAAATATAAAATACCACATCGTGGTTACTGTTTTGTGATGCGTGTACTGTTTTGATTGACCGGTTGTTGTTTGATTTCCTTTTTTTGCATCGATTAGTGAAACTTTTTTTGGGCAAAATTAAAAAAATATTGTTTGGCTTGTTAGAAAATGCAATCTATTTTTAAAATGTAATGGATAATTTTTTGTGAATATAATGTTTTGGAACAAATAATTTTTTTTCAAATATTTCAATTTCTAATGAAAACGTGTATTCCGCTACTAACAAATTGTGGCAATCAAATGGAAATTATCAAAAATATCATTCCAACCTGTTATGTGTCCCGGATGAAATGAATAGAAATACTCGATCGATTGAAAAATGTTTTTTAAATGCCAATCAAACTAAAGACCTTAAGGTTTCTTTAAATCGACAAAGATCCAAGTGTTTACTCTGAACGACGAGTTATCGCACATTCCCGACAGTATTGACAACTTTAATCACTTGGTCGAGCTCGATCTCAGTAGAAATCATATCGTTAATTTTTATTACAATTTTAAATTTAGCAATGAATTGTGAAGTCTTGATTTAAGTAGTAATCCTATCAATCGATTACCGGCAGGATTTAATTCTTTGATGAATTTGATTGTACGTAATTTAAACAATACTTCACTCACAGAATTGCACAATGTTATGAAAAATGTATTCAACAATGGCGTCTGTAAGAATTTCTGCTATGTGCGTTATCAACCAAAGGTATTAATAAGTTGTTCCCCACTACCTGAGGACCACCTCCCTTCACCTTTTCGCCGCTACCACGCAACTGCGCGACCCACTCTGTTATCATATATATATATATATATATATATATATATATATGTATAAACATTCATTTTTTGTATCAATATTATATTTGATTTTAAATATTTCAATTTATACTTTTTAAAAACAGTTTAATAAAATAAAAATAAATACTTTTCTTTATTTTTGTATTTTATATTTACGGTTTTTAAATTAATCAGTACGAAATAATTATTAAAATGTTATTAAATATAATATCTAATAATTAATAATTATGTTATATTTAAATAAAAATTAGTGACAAAAAAGATGATTAATTTTTTATAATTAAAGAATTAAAAATTCCTTTTGTATTTTAAATTAATTTGTCCACAATTCACTTTGATGCACATCAGAGCTCTGTTATTCATCGATGATCGCAATTTTTGGAAGAACTCAAGAATATTAAAATGAAAATCATTGTCTATTCCTTCTTTGAACTCCTTCTTTAAAAAACTTTCAGAAGAAGAAATCTGGTAGAATACGATCGAGGATCTCGGGTTCCTTTCAAATTCTCCCCGTCGATCTACAAAGAGATTACAAAAAGTATCAATCTACCATTTACGAGTCGCGAATCCGTAATGTAAATCATCTTTCCTGAACATCTGGTCAATCTGAGATATCGAGCTAGAAATATTCCTTGAAAATCATGAAACACGACTCGCTTGTGACTGACAGAAAAGAAGAGTCACAAACCATCATGTCAAAACAGGTAGCTGTGTTGATTTACTTGCATGACATGGTACTCTAACTTGTATCCGACCTGAATATTAGATCTGCCTAAAATTTGTTACAAATAATTAAACACAGATCGTTTTTAATTTTATGCCGTCGGAATTCTGAAAATACTTTTTAAGACTATTGATTTTTATTAAAGACTATTTATTTATTTAAGACTATATATATATATATATATATATATATATATAAAGTCAAAATCGCGTAATCCGGTTTCGCGGTGACCTAGAAATTTAATCCGAATTAGACAAATTACACGAAAGTTTTATTTTGAAATTATTTAGGCTGTTACAATGTTACTGTTTCCCACCAGGTTTATGACAAATGAACCAGTTTTGAATTTTACCAACCTATTTTTATTGTATGCAATAGAAAAAGGTACCGATACAGGGGATATTGTTGTAAAGCTATGTTGGAATTTAGGGAGACAGTAAATTGCTTATTTACTTTATCTCCAAGGTAAAAACAGCAATTCCTTAAAGTATTTAAACAAAAAATTAATAAACAATAATTGGAGAAGGTTAGTAGTACAAAAAGATCATTTATTCACTAATTAAACAAGCTAAAAGCTACACCAACTCAGATTCAACGCAGACAATGGTTCATTTACATGTAAAACAAAAAATAATATATGCACTGTGGATATAAAAACATAATTGTAAACGATGCACATCCATATTACTGTACTTTACGATGCATGCTTGAAGAAATCCATTATTTTTGTTTGTTTTGTAGCCTTTGTCATCTAAATACACGTAAGTGAGAATCTGTGAATCCCGGATGAGTTAGTAACAATTGTTCCACTACTTGCAAAGCTTGCATTGTTTCCTTGAACGTTGAAACAACAGGAACATCAGAATCATCAATTTCATTTTCCTCGATCACGTCTAAGATCTCTGTTGACTGAATAAGATCATCCAATATTTCCATATCAGTCAATCCTGCAGTAGTAAGTAAGCTGTTATCGGCCTGCACAAATTGTTCAAAATTCACATCGGCTGGTATCTACATGAATTCTCGCAAATGCTTGAAGACATTGTTAGGTGTTGGTTGCGGTTTTAATGCGGATTTAATGTTGGAATATCGAAGCCAACGTGTTTGACATAGCTTATGACTGTATCTTCAGACACAGTATCCCAGGCTTGCTTCAATAAAGTTAGATCATCCAGCAGTGTAAATTTGAATTCCATGTTGCTTTCATAGCAAGCTAGTAGGTGCTGAACTAGTTTCTTGTGATAATTGCATTTCATTACATTAATGATGCCTATATCGAGTAGTTGCGTTTTGGAATGCACTGAACACCTATCAAGAATCAAGCACATTTACCAGTTTACAGATTTCATTTTTTTATCAAGTGAGATGACTTGTCCGAGATGAAAAGTCTGAAGTCATCCAGGCGTTTTTATTTGCACGATATCTGACTGGAACCTTTAAAACATTCTTAAAGCAAGGTGGAGTCAAAAATTTCCAAATAACGACAAGTAGAAACTTTTTCCCAGCCATGGACACACACTTGAGTACAGTGAGGCGTTCTTTTGATTGTTTCTCACCGTGCACATTTTCATTTTTAAATGTCAGTGTTTTGTCCGGTGTCATCTACCAGAAGAGGCCACATTCATCGCATTTAAGAATGTTTTGCAGAGGATATTTGTATATGATTTCTTTTGAAACTACTTGCTTCCAGTGTAGAATGGCCTCTTCTGGAATAGCAGTACTTTTTCAAGATATTATTTTTGAAGAAATGTCATGGTTTATCCAATTCGTGTCTATTTTTGCGTCTCTAATTATTTCTCCAGACTCTTGGCAAATGCCGTTGTTTTTTGTCTAAGAATTTCTCCACTCAGTGGAATGATTGGCTATTCTGTTCGCATGATTGTGAACCATTCTAGCAAAGCCTTAGATGTCTGCTCAAACTTCGTTCATTTTATTCGTTTAATATTTCCAGTGATGCATTTCTCACTATTTTGACATTTAATTTTTTCTTTGCCTTTCAAAATATCACAAAGTGTTTGCGTTTTGAAATCAAAATGCTTCGCTATATCAGTTTGCTTGAAGGCCTTGTTTTGCTCTGCAAAACAGACGATTTTATACTTGCGTTCTAAGGGAATTTTTGCTCGTGCTCGCTTCTTGGCTATAGCTAAAAAAATAAATAACTAAATAATTAATAAATTAAATAATCAATATCTTTTTTATTATAATAATATTTACTACTGTACAGAACTTAATTTTTTTTATTTCATTTTAACCATAGATATTCGTGCTTAATTTCACGTTCATCAATATTAAATCTCCGGATTAGGTTTACAAAATATAGACTTAGTTTAGAAAAATCATCCGGATTTCACGAATATCCGGATTACACAAATCCGGATTAGGCAAATTCGACTGTATATTAAGAGAACTCAAACATTTGACAGAACACTTATTACATTCATTATTTCGATCATCTCTATAACGATCAATAGTATTGCTCTCACTTAAATTCATCATTCAATGTCTAATACTTTTTATCCATATCTGAATTAACTTGAAGAAAATTATTTTATTTAAAATATTTAATTTAAATTTTATTGGCTAAAAGGAAATTACTATTTATAATCATTTAAAACATTAATTTGATTTTAATTATTTAAAAATTTATAAAAATAAAATCAATAAAACTATTTAAAATTTACAATAATAAAAATTAAAAACTTGAGTATTAGATCTAAATTTGAATAAATTAGGTTCAGATTATAAGAATTAAAATATTAATCATCCATCTGATTAAGAGAGACACAATCCCAAATCAACACAACATTTAAACATGCAAAGACTACACAAAAACATCAACACACCAAATATATAACTCACTCACAATATATATGACAATTGAGTCAAATAGAAGTAAGAACATAGTGAATATACTTAAAAATATGAATATTTAACAAAACTAGAAATGATTTTTAAACAGCGGATTGTTACCAAGACATGGGTGAGATCAATATGAGTGTAAGAAGAGTACAAGCAATATTTAAAGAGTTTTAAGATGGTGGAAGAATAATTTTCGACAGAAAGGAAGGAAGTGACCGTTATGTTAGTGAAATTATGGAAACATGCTGGACAAATAGCTGAACAGTTAACACCAAACCAAAAATCTGACTACTGAGATTTATTTAAATTTTTTATATGAGTAACAAAATGGCTATAACATTATAACAAAAAATTTAGAACTTCGATAAACGTCACATAAAGAGGTTCCACATTTACTTACTGTCTTATTTAAAAAATAACAAATACTATTCAGTAAAGAGATATGAGAGTTATGAACATCAAACAGAAATATTATAAGCTTTTTTATTGTTGTAGATTAGCGATTCACAACCTTCTTTTGATCGCGGACCGGTAAAATTATATGAATTTCTTTGCGGACCGGTTAGCATATATTTAATATATTGCTTGATGCATATTATATAGATATTATATATACATAAATTTTATTTAAACATTACAGTGGGACACAAAATGCAACACAATAAATTCAGATCGATTCAATGTGAAACCTGCTGCTGCTTTTTATTTAAAATCTTCTCAAGGCGCGGTTGTAACGATGTTTTAGATAGGTACAGAGCAGTATTTACTTGAAGTCGGTTTCGATATTTGTTTTTAATAGCCGTCATGGAAGAAAACGTTTTTTTCATAAAGGTATGTTGTAATCAAAAGCTTTATAGCCTTTTCATTGAGAATCGAATACTCTTCCCGCACAGAAATCTAGAACTGTGACAAAGGCATTGATTTAAAATTTATTTCTAAGCTGCAGTCAGCCGACAATTCAATGTGATTTTCCTTCTCTTTAGGTGCAAGTTTCATGGAGTAAATGTATACTTTAAATGGATCACAAACCAAAACGTTCCCAGTGCAAGGATCTTCATCTTCAGGGTAGTACTAATTAAAGTAGTTAACCAATGCCTGCAAATGCTGACTTACTACACTTCAAATAACTGTTCGGTTCAAGTCAGTAGATATCAAATAGTCGTCCAGAAGGGTAAACATCGGCAATTCTTTTTTTGTTAAGAACTGCTTCCACAATAAAAGTTTGTTTTTTAATGCTTCCACCTTATTCCAAAAGGTGAAAATATTAGTCATCCTTCCTAGGAGAGACAAGTTGAAACTATTGAGAATTAAGGATGTACAGCCAAGTAAGCAACCTTCGCAATCCATTCCTTATTTTCTTATTCCTTTATTTACTCCTTATCATAATGTCGAACAAAACTTTGTCTCAGCTCTTTCTTGTATGAATTTCACTACTAATATTGCCTGATTGCTTTGTCACATAAATATCAGAAGCCAATGAACTCCGCACACATTCAGTCATTGGGATATTGTCAAAAAATCTTTACATGGACTGATAGAATTCTCATCTACAATAGTGGTCTCCAACCACTATTGTAGATGAGAAGGACGTTTTCATGAATCCCATAAAAAATTTCAAACCAAAGATCGACGTCAACTGTTCAAAAGAATGTCAGAAAAACCCAAGTTTATGTCTTTGGTGTTGTGGATTTCTCAGGTTTGAATAATTTAAAACTTTGAATGTATTTTGTCACTTCTCAATGAAGCAATCAAATAATTTAACAAGTATAATCTGTACATGAAACGAAAATATGTACCATATGATAATTGTATAAAACTTCAAGATAGTGCAACTCCTGAGGTTCAGCTAACAACCACTACTTTCTTGAAAGTAAACATTGTACTCTGGCTCACAATTCTTATACTCCCCCATTCGAAAACAGAAAGGTTATTGAAAGACTAAAATGCGAAATATTTTATAGTCGGTTGATGGATCCTATGAAACATTTTTGTTATATTTAAAGGTACAATCCAAAAACAAAAGACGTAATGAGAGTTATCTGTGGTCGTTTAAGGTTCCTGAAATTATATATCAGTTTTATTTTTAAAGAAAGAAATGTCTTTCAGTTTACTTTCTTTGCTCTCTTAACCTTTATACAGTTTATCTATTTATAGTTTTGTTTCAGGTTATATATTGAATGGAATGATTTGTTTTCAATGTTCATTTGTCCCATTTTTGATGCTTCGACAAAGCTTTCTCATTGCATGAGCTGTGAGCTAGAAACCCTTCTAAATGAAGGCCGTTACCTAAAACCGAATGAGAAAACGAATCGAAACTATTTTAAATATTTATTTATCGAAAATTTTATTTATTCATTAATTATTAAAGAATTAGCCCAGAAAAGTGCCAATTTTTAACAGAAAGAACAAAATTTTTAGGATATATTGTCAGTAAGAATGGTATAGAAACTGATCAAACAAAGATTGAAGCCATTAAAAAATTTCAGAACCCATTATGTATCACACATTTGAGAAGTTTCTTGGGTCTAACAAGTTACAACAGAAAATTTTTAAAAGATTATGCAAAATACTCGAAAGTATTGGAGGGTTTGTGTGTTAAGAATAAAGACAAGAAAATAATATGGACTGATGAATGCGAGGAAGCTTTTCGAAAATTGAAAGAAAAAATGATTGACATCCCGATACTGGCGTATCCTGATTTTGAGAAGGAGTTTATACTGGATACAGATGCAAGCTTCGATACAATCGG
>MQRK01243401.1:0-10229 GCA_001938485.1 Girardia tigrina
CTCCAGAACTCCAGAATTTTATGAAACTGGAATAAAAAAACTTGTTACCCGTTGGCAACAGTGTGCTCAATGTAACGGTTTCTATTTTGACTAATAAAGTTAATTCTAGAGAAAATTATGTTCATTTAAAGTTGACGGTTAAAAAACGACATTTGTTTTGCATCAACCTAATATTGGGAAATGTTACTGGCGTTTTCCTTTCTTTTAAAATGGCATTTTGCCTATTTTTACGCTGTTTCAAGGACAAAGTAAAAAGCGAAATGAAAGTAATGTCGAGAGATGGCGATAGAAATCAGACGAAGACAAAAGACGTTGAGCACTTAGGTGCACAAATGTGAATGTGCCGGAATATCGGATATACTCTAATGATGCAGATGAAGCCTTTATTCTCAAGGGTTTCCAATTTAACCGACAATCACACGAGTTGAGAGACTTGTTACAGAATGATTAGTCGTGATAAATATCTCCAAATTCGAAACTTCTGTCAATAATAAGACAGAATATTGACACCGATCATTTACTTGTTTCGCACAAACAAAATGAATGATTGAAATGAAGGAACGATTAACTGAAGCAAGAGAACAGATGGAATCAATCATAGGCCGCATAAATTGGTCTCTTGGTTCACCGAGAATGACGCCACTTAACCATGTTTAAAGACAAATCTGAAACATCGTCAATCGTAAAAGGCCAACCCAAGTGGCCTTCATTCTGATCTGGTAGATTACTATTCGAAACAGTAACTGACAGAAAAGCTATTCATTAATTTCGATTTAGAGTTGGCTCTTCCGAATTGAATTTCGTGTTCTCAAGAAACGAGATGCCGAGACACTGCTTCCGAATATTCGGCACAGTTCAGATGGTCAGTGTCACTTAGACCAGCGAAAGTCAGAATAGAACGAGCGGATTCTGTAGTCCATCAGTCACAATCTTCATTAGAAAGAATGAAGCTGGCGTTAATACTCAATAGGCAGAATAAACTCCGAATGGAAGTCGTTAAAGCAATCACGACAACGAGTCCGTTTAATTTGGCATCTTTACTACAATTTGTTTTGTGTACCTGGAAATGTTTATTTTTAGAACATTAAAAATCAATTTAAAGGACAATTGAATTTTTTTAATTTTCCAAACAGCGTCATTTGCAAGCATTTGTTGGATAATTTATTTCTATGGTTTGGCTTACCAGCCGACCAGAACATGAGGGTCCGGATGGAATCGATTTATAGTGTAGGAGCTGCTTATAATTACGTTCCCAGGAGATGATGACGCTTCGTCAGAAGAATCAAGGAGGATGACTAATTGTTTAGATTCCTATTTGTTCCTCCATCTCAAGAAACACCAACAAGAACGCATTTCCCCTCAAAAGCGGAATTAAAAAGGTGGTACAAGAATTCCTGGAGAACGAGCCCGCCATTTCCTATGAGAAATAAAAGGTCATTTAATCTCACTTTTAGTGAGAGATGAAGTTTTATTTAAATTGGCAAAAGTAGGGAGACCTATTCTTTAAATCTAATGTTATATGGATTTTAATTTATTTTAGGAACTGTCTTATGGAATAAGTAACGGTAAATACGGAACTGGAGCCAGAAATATCTTTCTTACCGATCCTCGCAACATCTTCGTAATTCCTGTCAAAGTGATGAATACGCGCAGCGATCAATAGCGCTGCCGCTGTAATACCACACGGTCGACGACCTGTGCTGATCCAATCCTTTTTCATACGCTGCAGAAGTTTCAGTGCTGTCATGGACACTGCTTCCCGCTGTTCGCCAAACTCAAGCTCTCTGGCAAATCGATCAATAAACAGACACGGATCTAACATGAATAGGCAGATAATCATAATTCAACTGTAAAGTCAATCACACCGATATCTTGCACCTTTTGCCCGAAGGTCTCCTTGATAATATTGTATGTTTTTCCAAGCACGTAAACATTGACGTTGATCTTGTCGCTGATATCTAGCAACATGAGAGATTGCTTATTGAGTCGGGCCGCCAGATACACACAAGCTCCAGCCATTACTAGGGCCCCCCTACCGCGAGTAAGGCCCATCTTTAGAGCCGACTTGAATATCTCCATTGCATAAGACGCCAGCTTTTTAGTGAGAAATAATTGCGAGCACAGTTTGTCAATCTTTTCTTGTGCTAAATATTAACGATTTGCAAATGATAATTGAAACTGGTATAAAAACAATTATAAAATACCAATAAAAATAGTTTTTTTTTAATATGATGTTTAGTGAAATAGTGTTTATTTTTTTTATTTTATAGTTTCACAAGAAAAATGATTATATGTGAAAATTGATATAAATGCGACGAGTGAGCACTTTCAAATAGATATTTTTAAAACTTAAGAGTAACCCGGCGAATTTTATTACAAATTCTCATAGGCTCTAATAACCAGTCGAATTGGGTTTCTATGTTCTGCAATATTGCTCTGACCCTCTTCGACAATGTTCTTCAATTCGTTTACAGAGCTGTCAGGTAGTCTTTTCAATGATTGCGGCATTGCACCATTATAGAATTATAAACGGATTCAAGAACATGGTTGAAAAGAGAGTAAGAGTAATATGCAGAACATAGAAAAGAAGCAAATGTTATATTAATATGGATAATTTCAAATTTTTGTGAGGATTCTGACAGTTATTGTGAGACTAATGTGTGAAGCATTGTTAATTAGGTCACGTTGCCCTAAAATCAGTGTTCAATCAGCAGTCTCAACCAGATTATTGATTAACGTGACTTCATGCAATCGATTATATAATCAATGCCTTTTCATTTCTATATTGATCAATCAAAATTTCCTGAGTGATAAGAAATTCGGATCAATAGAAGATTGTGAAAATCGATTACTACAGTTTTCCGCCAATAAGGAACAAGACTTCTACGAGTAAGGCATTATGAAGCTACCTTCAAAATGGCAACTAATTATATAACAAAACGGTGCATATTTGACTCCAAGAGGACAATCCGAAACATGTTAAATAAAGTTTTGAATTTCACGCCAAAATAATGGCTTTCTTTTCCCCAACCTAATATATTTAATTTTTTATGATTTTCTTTTATTATATCATTTTTAATTTTAAAATATTTAATAAGCATTAAAATATTTTACCTTTTAAATTAAAGAAATAATAAATTATTCTGGCGAGATGCTAATTTAAATTAAGCCTTCATAATCTCAATAATTAGAAATTAGTTTTTTGTAAAACTAACAAATATTAAATTATAATTGCACACGAAATTATAATCCGAAATTCCGAAACAGAATAATCAATTTCTTAAAAGAGCTTTGACAAAATTATTTTTCAAGAATATCAAATCAGCGATCACAGGACTCGAAAATATCGGTGACTTTGCTCATTTACAATTACTATTAATTGAATAAATCGATAAGTCAGGTATTAAAATTCGATAGAAATAATAAATCGATAATGCACTTTGATTGAGAGTGATCTGATTGACAACGATTTTATAATTTGATTAATGGTTCTCTCGAGATCAATTTATTCACACGTTCATAAATATGTTAATAAAATTAATAAATAAATAATTAAAAATCGATTAATTATTAATTATCAAAAATTATAATTAAAAAATTAAGAAAAAATAAATAAATATTAATTAAATGATAATAATAATAATTGATAAAAAACGAAAATTAATAAATAATAAAATAATAATTATAAATAACATATTTAGTAATTAATTAATAATTAGAAAGATAAAAAATATTTAAATTACTCAATAAACAAAAATAATAATAATTATTATTAAAACTATTATAAAAAAAATTAATTAATAAAAACTATTTAATAGTTAATTAATTATTAATAAATAATGATCAAATGGGTATAGTTTCGTACGGGCCCGAGAAAATCTAAAAATATGACAATATATAAAAAATTATTGGCATTCCAGGAAAAATAATTTTAAAATTTATTTATTTTTTTTAGTAATCTAACTTAATAGAAAAATACCTATGGTGATTATGTAATTACTACATTCTATGAATATTTTCTGTATATTTTTTAAAATAAACTTGTTTTTTGTCTCATTATTTAAAACTATTTAATATTTTTCTTATTTTGCATAGAAAAATTAACTGAAAATAATTTAAAAAAACAGAAAATCCAAAAAAATATTCAATTTTAATTATAAAAAATTTTATTTATAAGATATTAAGCGTACCTGAAAAAAATATGAAACATTTATTTCATTCTGATATCGTGGTACAAATATTTTATAAATTAAGTGGAATAATTTCTAGAATAATTCAGTGTAACTAGCGATTACGTAATCAATACATATTTTTCAAAATGAGATTTTGTGACTTAAAAACCATTATATATATATATTTTTTTTTAGTTGTAAAATTATTTTTCCTGGAATGCTGATAATGCTGAGGTTCATTTATTAATATCAAAAATCCATTCGATAATAGAAAACCTGGATTTTTATGTTGATTTTTTTGATTTTTGGAATTTAATTGAAGGTAAATATATTTTTTTGATATCTATTAATTTAAATACAATAAATAATAATTTCTTTTAAACATTTGTTAATTTAAATATAATAAATCTTAAAGAAAAATTGAAAGATATAATTTAATTTTCCATTCATTAATAATATGCATTCATTTGTTAATAAAAATCGATATTGAAATTATGGAAATAAACAATTTTAATACATTTTTTATTAATTTACTTGTTTCCATTAAATTATTCAAATTATTTGATTCAGATTTATAATTATAAGATTAATGAAATTTTTGAAATATTTTTTCACAGTCGAACTTTTTTTAATTTAAATCGAAAATTCAATTTTTAAAAATATTTATTTATTTTTATTAAATTTTTAATAAAATTAATTTTATTTTTTACTTATGCAATTATTTAAAGAAATTTTTTTGAAAAAAATGATTGATTATTGTATTTTAAATTTTATTAATTAAAATATTTTTATTAAAAATTTGATTAATTGAAAAATTTGTGAAAAAACATACAAAATTTTATATTGTTAAATGGACATTATATTAACAAATGGTCCTAATATTATGTGTGTATGTTCTGTGTGTTAAGGATTAGAAAATATTATTTCATATATTTTCTATTCTCAAGTGGACATTTGAGTAAGTATGTTTTTTAAAGTAACATTTTGATTGGTTAAATTTTATTTTTCTTTCAATTTTAGATATGGATTTATTATCAAATGTATACATTATATAATTAAAGGGACCTCACTGTATTGTCATATTTTTATATTTGCTCGGGCCCGTGCGATAGTACACCCATGAAAAATATTAGAAAATAACTAAATACTAAAAATTAATTAATAAATAACCATAAAATAGTTAATTAATTAATAATAAATAATAATCAAAAAATAAAATAATAATAAATTAATAAAAATAATTAGAAAATAATAAAATAAATAAAAATTAAACGATAAAAAAAATAATTTAAAAAGTTAAAAAATAAAAACAAATTAATTAATAATAACCAAAAAATATAATTAAATAATGTAAAAAAATAATAAATAATTAAGTGATATTAATTAATAATAAAAGAAATATAATCAAATAAATAAATAACAAAAATGATGAAATAAAATATTAAAATAATTTTTATTAATTATTTGAAATTCAGAGAGATAATTAAATATATAAATCAATTATACAATTATAATAAAATGAAAATATAGTAAACGATAATTGAGAAATAATTATTAAATAATCAATTAATAATCAGAGATAAATGAAAGCAAAAATTGATCGTTTATGTCTAAAATTAGCCGCAAATATATCTCTATTTATCCTCGATTATTTCCATAGCAATGCGAATTACAAAATCATAAATTATTATTTATTGATTAAATCGATAATTCAAATAATCAAAAATCGATAGAAATAATAATTCGCATTTACCTTTGTTCAGAGTGACCTGCTTGAGCGCGCCTGCTCCTGGTATCAATCAAATAGACTCATTAATTATAAATAGAGGCGAGTAGCGATTACCGGTCGTCACGAGAGTGCCGATGGCGACGATGCGCCCGTTGCTCATCTCCTGGAACTCGGTGTCTGCCTGGATGTCGTTGAGCTCGCACACGACCCCGCAGTCCTCGCACACCATCTCCGCGCGCGCCTCCTCCTCCACTATGTTCTTGCCGCCGCATTGCTTACATTCCATAGTTTATTTACAATATCCTCGTTACTGTTTACACTTTGCTAATTTGTATTATTTAAACAAATATAATTTTCATTTATCATTATAATAATAATAATAGTAACACTGATCGATCTGTTTTCAACTGACCAAAATGACCATCACAGTTTCAGAAACAAATCGCGGGATTGTTTTACTAGAAAAAAAATAATTTCCCTGATAATTTAGTAATTCTACTTGAATAATACTTGAAAAATTGTATTTATTACGTTGATTTGGGGTTTACCTCGGGATTATTTTTAGGAAAACAAGTTTACTTCCTTCAATTTAGTGATTCTACTTATTTTATATCTTCTCTAATCTGAACTGAAAGATTAACAAAAAAAACGACTAAAATTGATGTTTATTATGTTGAGTTGAAAATCCCCTCGAAATTTTTTTTTAAAAAAATTATTCCGTAAATTTATATATTCCGTAAACTTTACTGATAAATTTAAAAAAAATGCCAATCGTCTTTTGATCTCTCTAATCTGAACGTTAAGATCGACAATTAATGATCGGCACATAATCGATACTTGTAAAATTGTTACTTCATTACTCGGAACTATTTTATGTGAAATTGCATGAAATTTTATTCAATAAATTTTGTGATTCAACTTCTTTTATAATGTTTTTATTTTAAATTGAGACTTTTTCATCGGAAATTGAGATTTTGATTTCAGTAAGGGATTTTTGATTTACATTTTGGAGAGTTTGATTTAGGTTTCAATTTTTTATTTCGATTTGAAACTTTTGATTTTAATTTTTTATTTTGAAATTATTTTTATTAAATAAACCTGTTAACCGGATGACGTGTATACACGTCAAGTGTAAATAGTATCACAACGTTATTTTTTAAAGTCTAAACTTGCAAAGAATAAGTTATGATTAGGTCAGGTTAGTGTGACGTATAAAAACATCTCTAAAAAAATAACATTTAAAAAAATAACTTAAAAAATAACTTAATTGCAGAGAAGACTAAAATATCGTTTTGGACTAACAATGTTTTCCATATCAATTTAGGTAAATTCTATTTTTATTTTAACCTGAAGAGATACATGTATTGCTGGGTTCCATGACAATTCGACACACGACAATTCGACACACGTACAATTTGACACAAGACAATTCGACACAAATTTTTTAATTCGACACATTTTTTTAATTCGACATATTTTTCATTCAATTCGACACAATTTTTTAATGGGACAAATAATTTATTTCGACATTTTTAAATTTTGATTAGTTTTTTTTAATTCAACACTTTTTTTTAATTCGACCAATAACTAAAAAGAAATATTTTCATTATGTGTAATAACACATTTTTTGAAACTCAAAATTTTCAATAACTATATTTTTGGTTAGACTAATAAGTTTTTCTGTATTTAAAATGAAAAAAAAATATCAATTTAATATGAAAAAAATCAATTTTATGAAAAAATATGTATTGACTATGAAAAATATGTATTTAATATGAAAAATATGTATTTAATATAAAAATATTAATTTAATATGAAAGAAATCAATTTTTATGAAAAAAGTATTTATTTTAAGGTATTAAAAATAAAATATTTGTTTAATTATTTATATGTTGTGGTTGAAGACTCATTTTGATACACAAACACGCAGATTATCAATCACGTAACTCAATAAACACAAATAATAAAAAGAAACACATTGGAGTTAATACATATATTTGAAAAGTTACCACAAACACATGAGTTTGAACCCCGAAACTGTTATCGATCAGCCCGCATTTGGCAAGAAGTATCGCAGAAACTGAAACACGACATAAAGAAAATCAGACAAAGTTCAATAAAAATGTACCCGATGACGGAAATCGAACAATCACCCCTCCACAGTTAGAGCATCGTTTGGTGCATCCGTAACAGTGACCCGTCAGAACGTAGGAGATCCCTGAGAAAAGTTATAAACCTTAAAAGACAAAAAGTTAATTAAAACGAACCCAAAAAATAATAAAGTTTCTTACCGGATTACCCAGTGGAGTTAAGTGGTCATCCGACCATCCCCGAAGAGCTCCCAGTGAGTCGAGTCTCTGAGTGAAATTCGTAAAGTCGTAGGACCTTCCCAAGCTGAGATATAATCCCTGAAAGATTTGGAAATTAATTAAGAATATAAAGAAAATTAATTAATAACTTACATGAATCACACCCACAAAGCGAAATAGAATCACGCGATGAATAAGCATTATTCATCGGTGACAAAGCAGTCATTGTTTGTTGACGTAGTTCCTAAAAATAACCTCGCCTTCTAAAAATATCAGACTAGTCATCAACACACAAATACGAATTTCTATAGTGAATCAAAATTACCTAAAAAATTTTGGAAACACACAGACAGGTTCGGCCAATCGCTGTTGGAGAAAACATCTAATTCACTGTTGGCAGGCCCTGATTGGATAGAAGGGAACGACAGGGTGTCCCACTAGTGGTATATAATGAGAATCATTCCACAGTTGAATAGACCATTTACCATTTTGACCATTTTTTGAATCATTTTTATCGACCTTGTAACCTTGTGGATACAGAAAAAACAGACAAGTTACTTTGACAATTATCTGAACAATCAAACGAACAATCAAGAAACCGATTTTTTAAATGATAACCCTCCGGATACCAAGGATATTGTAATTGATTTTGCTGTTTTATATTAGTTACTTTTGATAAATCTAAATATATTTTATTATGATAATTTGCTTACTGTTTATTCATAATTAACTTTTCAGTTTTTGTTGACAAAGGTTTAGGCAAAGAGTTAAGTTAGTCGTCGTCGCCGCCGTTTTCGTAAAAATGTCCCGAAATGATCATGAAGCTGGAAAGAGAGATCCTGAGGTCGTACCTGATTTGTGGAGTTGAGTTGAGGATAGGGATCAGAGCCCCACTGAAGGGTATGATAAAATTCCGATCATCACAGACGTGAGATACATTCCGGTAAATTATGAACGAAAGGCAATCACATTACGCTTAGATGAGCCAATGCAGCTCTTGATTAATACTGTATCCACCGGTGTGGAACAGTAACCAGATTGATATCATTAAATCGATAAATGTTGAGGGGATGTTCATTGAACCGATGAATCTAATCTAATTGTTTAATAAATTTTTACTTACTAACTTGACTTGAATTATGACTTAATTGATTACTATTTAGGTAAACTGTTGTTGATATATGTCAGTTATCAATATAATCGCTCACTAGAACGCTAATAGAATTGCTGAGGCACATAATCATATCATAATGAGAAGGGAATTAATGATAGATGTGCATTTAATAATACATAAGAGAATACCTAGATAGGAATTAATAAATTTTAAGTTTAGACGTCCGACGAGTCTGAGAGCTCTACCGAGTCACAAGTAACACATAACAAATAACGATGCTCAAACCCCTAAATAATCGCTTTGTAAATCTATAATGAATTGATATAATTCATATGATTTAATAATTTATAAATTTTAGACAGATCAAGGATATAACAGAACAATGCCTCAAGTTCACATGTAGACATAGCAGTGCCGCAAGTCTCCTCACAACATATTACAGTGACATTCAGTTTACATTTCAATACAATGCCGCAAGTATAACAAATTGGCAGCATAGCAAATATGATCAATATGCTAACAGGCAATACAGTAGCAAACGTAAAATCATCCCCTATTGATACTGATCTAGGTGGGGGGTCCATAGCCTATCCTACCTTTAGCCGAACCCAAAGGCCCTCTGAACCTGGCACTGCTGGTCAGATATCAGGTAAGGAGAGGCGTCCGACCCTGTCACATAGTAAAGTATAAAATTGGAATAAAATCATAGTTGGTTGTGGTTGACCCTTAATAACCACTGGGGTCTCTTGAGCAATCAAAAATGTTTTCACTCAAAGGGGTCGTGACATATACAGGGTGCGGCAGCTATTTGAGAACAAAATGACATAAAGTTAAAAAAATGAATATACAACAGAAAAATAACATTTATTACAATTTAAAATTTTACATATATTAACACGTACATA
>MQRK01243402.1:916-21977 GCA_001938485.1 Girardia tigrina
AATTACAAGATAAAAACGGAAAATTATTGGTGAGGAATATAGAGTGGTTGAAACCTTTTAAAACGAGGGGGATGTGAGATATTATAGAATTAAATTTAAATTAATGAAATGAAATATTATGCAATCACCAAATTTAGAATAATTCTAAATTTGTATTATATAACAATTACGGGGTCGAGAGCAGAGTTAACCTTTGAATCTCCATTTATTATGTATATAACTGATGTATGTGTGTTTGTGATTTAGTTTTATTTAAATATATTTTAGTACAGTTCTTTTGTCTTCTAACAGTTGTCTTTATCTGGATAAGGATATTCCCTTTAGCGTAAGGACGTAGTATAGGGAGAAAAATCTATATTATAGTCTTCTATTACGACTATTGTTCGATATAGACAAAAAAAATAGTTGTGCGATATAAAAGTTTACAATTGTGGATTGTCGGAATCCAAACTAATTTGGTTTTGAAATTATATAGGGCAATATCCAGGCTTGTCCATAGGAATGTTATTCCCATTAGATTGGATGGGATAGGACAGCACACATTTCTATTTCCCATGGGACAGTAGTTATGTCATAGTAACTTGATCTATGTCAGAGCTACCCTTATTTTATATTTTTGACCTTTTAGAGCATTCCGCACCCTTTTTTGTACTTGTAGTTATTATTTATTCTGTGTTGGACACAGCGACTGAATAAATACGCATAGCCTTTTATTATTAGATTACATTTTTGGTGCATCAACAGCAACTTAAATTATAAAAGTATGACGTGACTGGAAAAAGGTTGTAGAGCACAGAATTATGCAGCGAAATACGTTGTGTGCACGCTTTTCCATAAGAATGTTATTTTCATGGGAATCCCATGGGATAGAACAGGCATAAATTGCCATGGGATGGGTGGGATATGAGAGAGAAATATGTCTCATGGACAACTCTGCCAATATCCGTTAGTCGGTATTGTCATAGATAATTCAAAATTACTATTATACATAATGATTTTCTATAATAAATCATATTAGTATATAATTATAGAAGTTTTCTCTCATCAATTCTGCCCTACAGGGGGTGGTTACTTTAAGAAGATCTTCCTATAAGGACTGGAAAAGGTAAAAGAAAATTTCTACTCTATTGTTTTAATAAATATATTGTTTAACATAAATATGGGTACATATATTGTTTAATATAAATAAATTTAACGAAAATTTAATATAAATATAAAAATGATGCAATAGAAATTACACCACAGTCTCTTTCAAAAATAACATGCATTTAGGTGGTGAATTGCAACCCCAAAAAAGTTAGTTTAACCCCTTTGCGGAAGTTTCAAATATATTTTCATATTTGTATCTATCTCATATTCTGTCATGGACGTTTCTCTTATGAAATAGTTAAGCTATTTTTAAGTGCTTCCAAAATAAGAAATTTTATTTGAATGACATCAAAATAAGAGATTGCATGAAAACATATTTTAAAAATTAATCTCTTGTTACATTTTAGCCACATCAATATCAGGATAGAATGTATCAATCCAAGGTGTAGATTCATAAAATAGGAGATTTAGATGTAGTTGTAAAATTATATTTTCGTTTTTCAAAAAACCACTTATTTCTGATTGTCGTCATCGATCTGCTATTAAATGTTTTTTGGAAATATTTACTTACAGTAATAGTTCTCAAAGTGTGATAGTCCAGATAAATATGTATCGGCTATACAAGTATATATCCTGATTCTTGAAAAGGGAAATACTAGGAAAAAGATAAGGAAGTGAAGTAAATAGCTAAAGTATCGCTCACATTACATTTATATTCATATTCATACACGAAACGTTTGATGGACCGAAACTTATCTCAATAAGACAGGGTTTATGTTAGACTATGTACACATATGCTCTCAGATAAACTAGGGTTCGGCCCGTACGGGCACGGGCCGATTTTACGAGCATCGGACATGGCGGTACGGGTACCGGCCGGGCATGGGCTCGGATTTCATTACTTGTTATATATTATACAATATATATTGTATTATATATAATACATTTTATATAATATATTAATACATTAATAAAAACAAATAAAGGAAAAATAAAATTTATACAATGAGTGGCACATTTCAAGGGTAGAACCGAAACTACATTAGTAGCAGCAGTCATATTTTTGGCATTACCGATAATTCACGAAATTATAATAATCTCGTAATTGCGCAAAAATTCCAAAGCTTCTAAAATAAAATTCGAATCTAGTAAGAAAAACAGGTGTATTTGGATTGAAAGATGCTTTTCATTGGAAATAAAATATTTTCCATCCATCAGTGGCCAACAATTCCCCTCTTTCATGTCGGTTTTCAAAAAATTCCTTTTTCAGATTGTGGCATTGTTTTTATTTCACTTCGAACAACATCACGCAAAATTTTAGGGACGTTTAATCCTTTAACTATGATAGGATCGTCAAAAAATTGTAAAGGCATAAAGTTAAGACAGCTTTGTAGGTATCTGATAATGAGAAAAACGATTCATTTTCAATCTTTAAAAAGTTGAAAATTAAGAAATGACCGTCTACTAGATGAACTTCTCATTTTTGTTTAATGTTAAAAAACGCAATAATTGATAAAAATAAAATATTGATTTTATTATGGTGTTATTATTAACGGCATTTTAAAAAGTTTCGTTAAAATTAAATAGTACAAAACAAAATAATTGATAAAAATCAAACATTAATTTTAATAGAATTTTAAAATTTACTACTTAGTCAGATATTTAGTAAGGTCCATTCCTGTGCGGCACGGACGGGCAAAATGTTACAGGCAACAGGCACGGGCAGAGTACAGGCCGCTCCCGAAAATTTTCTTACAGTATATCAACTATTATTTGAAGGATTTTAAACTTTCATTTTAAACTACTGACTTAAAATAAAACGCTTGTCTGTCGTTTTGCGTCATCAGAAATTATCAAAGTCAAAACATTAGTAAAAAGATATTTTTCATGTTATGTAAAACTTATTCTACAAATTTGATTCTCCGTTGTCTCAAATTAACGAATATGATAATTGCATCAAAAATATGTCTGTTAGATTAAAAAGGATTTCATTCAAAAATTATATTGTAGAAAATCATACATTGAGAAAATGATGATCAAAGACGCGTACTACCTAATGACTCGAAACTTTCATTTCAAAAGATGAGTTATTCGATAGGGGGTCCATCAACGAGTCGCATTATATTTTGAGTATCGCCGTCTATACACATAAAACATATGTTGTAAATCAAATTGACTTTAAATACCGTATTACTTCGATTTAACGCCGCACCTTCGAATCAGCATTTGAAATAAAAGCCGCGGTGTTAAATCGAAGTAATACGGTAGTCATTTATCTTTACAAATGACAAAAAAGTGATAAAATATTTGCAATATAAATGTATATAATCGGCGATAATAACTTAGACGAAATACGATTATTTTTAGAAACATATTTTCAAGTTAGAAGTGCTAAAGATCTTTTTAATTTTAATCTTTTTCATTTATTTAATAGATTATTAAAATAGAGCTGATAGTAAAAAATAAAAGTAGACTGACAAATCACCAAGAAATTATATTTTTATATATTATTTTGTAAGGGGGGGGTATTGATTATTTGTTTTCTATAAGTTTACTTTAGTCTTAAAAAATCAAAGAAATTGATAGAATCATAATTAATCAATTATTTTAATGGTGTTGGCTGAAGTAGTTTGCTGCGTATTGATCTAATCACACCTTAATTAATAATATTTTACAAAAGTTTCTTGTCTAACTGCCTCACTAATTACGATACAAGATAGAAGGAAGTTTGCTGATAAATTCTAAGGCAAAACGCAATTTGCGAGTCACTCACGGCTCACCAGAAGTCAAGTTGTCAGTTTTAATATCATTTGTGGGGTTCAATGATGGTGTTCCGGCTCAACCTCTACCATAATATTATTATTTCTGATTTTCCATGCTACCTAATTATCGGTTTCGGATTTCTGATCTGTCAGATGTTTGATAGACACACTATTGATTGGATACTCTGAAACCATCAAAAGAACCAGTGTTTCTTTATTAATCTTCCCTGTACAGTATCGGATAGTTGATTTGGTTTAAAAAGGTATGATATTTCAGAATCACGGACGAACCTGAAATATCATAATAATAGATCTAACCACATGCAATCGGTGCAATATCGAGAAATGAAATATCGATAAAACAAATTAGTTTATCGAAAAATAATAGAGCATGTCTGAGCAGCTTGACATATTGTTTTTAACTGTTTTCAATTATTTTTCAAATTTTTTAGGTATTTATTTTTTAAAATTTATCCAGCTAAACAAAACATCCATTTAATATATTTTGGAAATAAGGACTTGTCTTTTGATTATCTGGTTTGTTTGTTGTTGGGTGTTAGGACAGAATGCAACAATTACTTTTATTGAAGTTGGACTTAAAGGAAAATCTACTCTTCTAGTAGTTATAAGGTTAGGGTTTAAAAGTTTATTTATTTTAAAGTTTATTAAAATAAAATTCATTTATTTGATTTGAAAAACGAAAAAAATGCTTTAGACAAATTAAAGACATGTTGCAGTCTGCTCAAACAATGAATGAGAGATCTAAAAAGTTTTTACACCTGACGTCTGTGATGCAGTCAATAAATCATAGACTCGATAAAAAATTAAAGGTTACAATATAAAATTTTGGTAACAGAATTAAAATGCAACAGAGATTCATCTGCGAAAATATGAGCTTTCTTGATCTACATATTTTCTCAAAAGAAATATGATGTCATCAAATGCCTTTCACATAAATTTGGAGAATAGCGACTTAAAATATTCTTGACTTGCTCTTTCAGTTCTGTTATGATAGAGAAATAGTGACCCTTAAGACCCTTTTTGAAGGTTGAAAAGTTAAAAATCACTTTGAGTCAAATTCGGACTGTATAATGGATAATGTAACAGTTTTAAATCACATTATTCTACTTTTGCTGTTAAGACTTTAGACGCATGAATGCGAGCGTCGTCATTGAGGAACCTTTGGATTTGCGTCGTAGCTTGGGAACTTAGCTGAGTATCTCAGAATAATATATACCATTTATTATGGTTTCTTTGTCAAGAAAATCAATTTTAATAATTTTCCGACCGTCTAAAATACTATTGAAATTGATTCACGCTTATGAGGGATCCCACAACGAATTTAGTATGGTGCACATTCATGAATGAATCTCCATTCAGTAATTTTTTTATTCTTTAAACAAAATACTGACTGATTTGGATTTCATCTTCTATAAGGATTTTATTCATTAGTTTTTCACCATGTTCCTCAAACAGTAGCAAATTGACAATACAAAAATTGCGCATTTCACATGATAGGAATTTGGGAACTAATCGGACCAAAGTTTCACATTCCAAAATCCTAACGTATGGCATGTTAAGAAATATTGAGAGCTCGCTCAAATAGGTTTTTCTCGTTTTTGTGATTTTTCTCACATAATTCCGCTTTTCTTCTAAAATTTTGATTAGACTTCGTTATTTTTCCAATTCGAAAACATAATTTCATTCATTTTTAAAGTTCCGAATCCAATTGTACATTGCTGCAAGTGACGGTCAATTATTTTTATTTGCTTCCTGTAGCTATTTATGAATTTTAGTGCTGCCAATCTTTCTGAATCGAAGACATTTAAAGAAATTCAAGTGCTCAACTAAATCATGTTAGAGGCAAAAGTAAGTTTTTTTCTGATACCTCTAACATACCCTCCATAAATGTCTTTTCCATTTTGTTGCCTACAATATGCATAGTAACATCATCATCGTTGAAACACAGTCATTTATAGATTAACTCGAAGAAGTACTGACCACCAAAATAACGATTTAATTAAATAAATTTGTGCTATCTTAATTAGAGTAGATGAGTCTTGTGATATTAATGATATTGATCTAGTTTTTTTTATGTTTGCTATGTATTCTTCGCGAGTTTAAGATTCAATAATTTAAGACTTGAATGACTACAATCGTAACTATTACTTCCGATGAAGCATAAGTATAAGGAGTCTGGAAAGAATTTACTCAATTCTAAAAGAAAGATCTCGTCTCGATATGATTATATTCCAAAAATATTGCATTTAAAGTGCTCTGTAGACAGATATTCCCTACGGAAATGTGTAAAATTATATAATTAAAAATATTGAAATAAATAGTCTTAACGAACTGGAAATGGTATATATTCTATGGATTAACAATTTAAAATTACTGTATTAAAGTTTTCCGTATCTTATTTATAAAAAATTATTCCTTTATGATAATGGTGTTCAATATTCATGATTAATAAAAGATAAGTGGCTTATAAACTTTATATTTTAAGGTTAATGTTGCATCACAACTTAATATAATCCTAAAACAAAGAAATTCTGATTTTAAAGGAATTTATTTCGTTCAAAAAGAATTAAACTTTCGTTATCAAATTTTTAGAAAATGGTACTTTATTTTGCTTTAAAAACTCAAAATATAGTCAATCTAAGCATTCTATCATTGACATAGACTATTTCCAGTTAGTATTTTAAACACTAAAAATTTTCTTTTTGAAGGTTTAAAAAATTCAGAAATTATAGACGACTTTAGCTTTTTTTAGATCTTCTTAATGTGAAGGAAAGCATTTTAAGATCTAACCACTTGGTACTGATATGAGTACCATTGAGATGCAATATCTGTACTTTTGGCATTACGACTTGTGGGCTTTACATTTCCTTTGAATAAATTCACTTGAAGTCATCAAAACTACTAGGTACATGCAAGTCACGCTAAAACTATCAAATGAAGCTTAATTAATTTCGGTGATATAACCGTCATCGTCAGGTCATAGAGAAATTATGAATTTTTAAGAAGCGATTATATAATCGGTAAATAATTGCGTAAGTGTCAAATGACCGAATCCCAAAATACCAAAATTTACAATTACAAAAATACCAATTACAATATTTATTATTCTAAAATACAATAAATTTAAAATAAGTTGTGAGGATTATTTGAAATATTTGTTGTATTTTATGATGTTATTTTCTATATTTAAATGAGAATTTTTCATTTTTAAATATAGATTTTAAATTTTGTAAGACATTTTTGTTAATTTTATAATTTAAAAAATTAAATAATAATGGTAATATATACAGTTTTTTATTATGCGTATTTAATATTGCTTAAGTATTCAGTAATATTAATAAAATATAAATGCTTTAAAATTGTGAGGAATATTTGGAATGTTGATGTTTTTTGTAAATGTTGTGTGTTTATTTGGAATTGTGTCTCTCCGAATCAGATGGATGATTAATATTTTAATTCTTATAATCTTATATAATTTATTCAAATTTAGATTTAATATTCAAAATTTTAATGTATTATTATTGTAAATTTTAAATAATTTTATTTCCGTAAATTTTAAAATAATTAAATCAAATTAATGTTTTTAAATGATAATAATAATATTAAATCCTAAAGTTAGTTCAGATTTAGGATTAAATTTTGTATTAAACATTGATTGATGAATTTGAGTGAAGGCATTATTATTGATTGTCATAAAGATGATACAAATAGTGAGTGCAATAAATGTTTTTTTACAAATGTGTGAGTTCTAACAAAAATTATTAAAATAATTTCAGAATACAAAATTTGACTATTAATTGTATTTCACTTATTTAATTTAATTCGGTATTGATTTAAAAAAATTATATAATATTAATAATTAATTTCGGTCTTTTGGGGAATTTGGTCATTTGATTGGATCCCCATCTAAACACATTATGAGCAGGGTTCAAAATAATTATAAATAAAGATCATCTAATAAGATAATATCGAAATACATAACGTAAAAGGGAATTAAGACGATGCATAACATAACCACAAGTATGAAAAATGGATTTCTAGATCGAAAGGCAAATTTTAACAATGCATAGGCCGCTTCAACTACTACACTTAACCAATATTTAGAACAATAAATATGCGAACTTATATGTTAATATTAGGTTCGGCAAGTACACATTGTGTCAAAGAGATTAAAGATTTTCTTGTAAAACAACGAATCAATCAAATAATATATTGCTGGTACTAACGGATGTCTTCAATCACTTGATATAAGCATCAACAAGCAGTTTAAAGATTATATTAATGAATATCTAAAAATCGAATGGAACGTGAAAGAGTGAAATGGGTAAAAAAAACTCTTACTGAAAAACTCTTATCGAAAAACTTTTCTATTGAAGAATTTGTAAATGCTAAACATAAACAATTTGGACCTTTTGTTTTACAATAAATTGGAGCGCAGATGTAGATTATTAATGTACAAAATTTTTATAATGATTATATTCTTGAGTATGACAAACTAAATAACCTAACCCTTGAATAATAAAATTTTTCAATTGATTTTCTCTTTATTTTTTTTAATTAATAGAACTCCGACTTCAAAAGCAGTGCCTTGTCTGAACTGTTTTACAAAGTTGACTAAAAACTTTTTAGAAATTCATCTTACTGCGGGAGTTCCTTTTAGGAAAATTTGGTATATTGTTATAAAAAGTGAAGTGTTAGCGTTGTTAATTTTGGATGAGTTTGTAGACATTTTCACCAATTTTTAAACTCAAAGTACCCAGAGTTTGCTTTCACTTTGTTGAGACCCCTTGTTCTAACGCGCAAATTTTTATGAGTAGAAAATGTTGATTTTTTATCATTTCAATAATATTAAAATGTAAAAATAAAATGATTTTAATATGTGCAATTTTCCGGTAAATTTAGTCATTTTACCAGCCAATTTAGTCTATTCTTTTATTTTATCAACCAATATAGTCATTTTGCAAACCAATTTAGGCTTTTTCCTAATTTAATAAATATTTGACATTATATTTTCTGCTAGTCTAAAGTGTTTAATTTCCCGCGCATTTTAAGAATTAAAAAAAATTCAATACATTTTTAATGTGGAATGACAGACATAACAGCGGAAATTAAGCAATTAATATTTCCAGAAATAGAACAAACTCTACGAAATAAAATTCTACTTCAAATGAAAAAAAAAGATTAAGCTTAGTGAGCCTTTTGAAATGTGATCAAAATCAAAGCATCTGAACAACTGCAAATAAACTATAGATCGGCGAAAACAGTTCTGAAAAATTAAGAAAAATACGGGGTAATTAAAACCTTGCTTAAAGGCAAGAAACACAATGCAGTCGAACCTCTGTCTAACGAAACCTCTAATTAACAAAGTATTTTTATTGTACCAACGAAGAATTTTAGCTTTAATTTTAGCTCTTTATTACAAAGTCTCTATTTTTGGTTCCTTCCACTTCGTTATATAGAGGTTTGACTGTACTAACGTTGATGAGGGTTTTTAAATGATTTATTGATGACGTATTAAAATATAATTACATTTAATTCTCAATTTACACTAAATGAAATCAAAATCAATATGACAGAAACATAAGCATTGCTTATTTTAGGCATATTCTTCGTAACGTTTTCAATTGTGCAGCTGGATTGACATAAATTCCCCAATTAATTGATTTTTGGTTTTATTTTTGTTTAATTATAAATAAATATTTATTAATTAGTAAAAACCAAAATTGATTTGGAAAAAGACTATATTGATTTATAAGACTTTTTTGGTTCAAGAATAGACTAAATTGGCTGGTAAAAAGACTTAATTCATCGGTAAACAATATATAAGAATATCATTGAAAGTTCGTAAAATACAATTATTTTCTATTTCTTTATTATTTCGAAAATATGACATTCTTGCACACAAATCTTGAACTACTTTTATCATGCGTATAGACTTTTATTATTTAATTTTGAGATTAAAAGATTAGCACTATTCGTTCAAACACGTTCTCCTCTTTCAACATTATCGAAATAAGATAAAATCATTAAAATATATATATAAAGATTTTATTAATCATTAAATGATAATTGATGGAATCAATTATAATAAAATTGCAATTTATTTATTAAATATTTTCATTAATTAAATCAATAAAATTAAATTTTTACATTTTAAAAATTTATTTTATTCAATGGAACAGATATCGTTTTGAGTATTATTGTTTTCCTAATGTTAATATAAAATCGTATTTTGTACATAGTTTGTTTGAGTTCATGATACAAAAGTTCGAAGGGTAATTAAAAGAATTCGATGGAAAATGATTTTGTAAATCGAGGTTACCCTTTGCAACATTTTAAACCGATTTTTTTCTCAAACAAAGCGTCTTTAAAACTTCAATTATCCATTCTTCTTATCTGAATTTAGATGCACTGCATAAGAATACGATACCAAGGTTACATAAGACAGTGATGTGACACGAAGAGGTATTAAAAAGAAAAAGAATTTCAGAATGTAAAAAGCATGTGAAATAATTGAGCGTAGCTATGCAGAAAGCAACCAGTCTACAAATAGGTATTTTTACAGTTTTCAGGTGCAATGAATTGAGAATTATCTAATAATGTTCTGCTGAAAACAGTCAGTCGAATTGTCAAAAAAAACTTGTGAAATTCTGTACAAAAAAAAGCATTTAACAGATTTAAAGTTAGGCAATAGATAGTGACTCTATCTCATTTTGTATATTTTGTGGACTGGCTGCTTTCTGCATAACTACGCTCATTTTTTCTTCAATGCCAATATCTTTAATACAAGAATCACAATAGTTACATCTCTCAAAATACAAAATCAACAGATATATCAAAATTATTAAATAAGAAAATCCATAAACCTTACAAATAAAAATAAGATTTTTTTTCCTTCTCATAAAATCATCGTATATATTTGTCAAATTTCATGAAACTAAAAGACGAAACTATTTAAAAGAATTATTTCTGTTCATTGATCTTTCGATTATTCCGAAGTCAAATTACTATTTTGTGAATCTTTTTTCCGAGCCAAACACGCGATTATCGTTTTACCATTGATAGACTTATTATTCATTTCATTCACCGCCAACTGGGCTTCTGTTGGACTCGAAAAACAGACAAATCCAAACCCTTTTGACGTATTATTCTCATTTAACATTACTTTCGCACTCGTTATTTTTCCAAACGATGAAAATTCTTCCTTCAACTTGTCATCATTAACTGTCAAATCCAGATTTTTTATAAAAACATTATTTGTCAATATTTTCATTTCAGATTTTTTATTACAATCGTCATTGTCGCGACTTGATCGACGTTTATCGGTGTGCAGCCCCACGTAAATCAATCTCTCACTAACCAGTTTCCCGTTAAGTGTCTGAATGGCACGAATCGCATCATCGAATTTCCTGAAACTCACAAAACCGAAGCCCTTCGACACTCCACTCTCATCCGTCATCACTTTAGCACTGATTATTTCCCCAAATGGCTCAAATAATTCTCTCAAACTTTCATTATTTAAATGAACACCGAAATTTTTAATAAAACAATTTGTGATTGTTGATTTTCGACTCGACATTCGATCGATTTGCGGAACGAATTTCTCGACTTGAATTAGTTTATTTTTGATGCATTTTCCATTCATTATTTCAATGGCTTTTTCTGAGTCAGTGACGTCACTGTAACTGATGTATCCGTATCCGAGCGACGTACCGTTATCTTTATCTGTCTTCAATCGACAAGACGTGATTTCGCCGAACTCGGCAAAGATATCGTGTAATTCTTTCGCCGTGACAGATAAATCTAAATTCTTGATGAAAATATTTCCGATATTCGATTTCCTGTTCGTGGAATTTCTCTCCGACCACATTATTCGACACGGTTGACCGTGGATCGGTTGAAAATTCAAATTATCCATGGCGGATTTGGCGTCAGTTTTGTTGGAGAAATTCACGTAGGCGTAACCGAGCGAGTTATTTCGGATGATGTCGCGACAAACGCGGACCGATTTGATGTCGCCGAACGATTTACACAATTCAAACAGAACGGTTTGATCGACCGTTGGATGAAGATCCGTGATGAAAAGTGTTGCGTCATCGGTATTTTGATTTACTGTTGTCATTTGAAATAATCGTTGGATTATTTTTGGAATAATCGATTATTTAAACAATTTTCTATTTTTAAATTTCGAAATAATTCATTATAAATAACGGCCAGATATTTTTTCATTCATAGATTATCGCTGTTTTCCATAGATTTATGAAAATATCCATATACTTATGAAAATCTACGGATTGAAACATCATAAAACATCTTAAAAATAGTATTTTTTCAAAAATACAATAACGGTAAACAAAAAATTTTGATTAAATATTTTCTGTAAAAACACCACAAGTTTTTTTTGTATATCACCAGGGCACTTTTCTTTTTTAAAACCAAGATCTACATAGAAAATAAAATTTCAAATTAGTAAAAAATTGGAACAAATGCGAATGTGTCTTATTTTTACTAAAATGCATAAAAAAGGATTTTAAAAATCTTGACATGTTTAATAACGATTTTTCACTAAATATAAACTAAATCTTTGCGAAAGCTGATATTCACTGAAAATTAAGAAATTCTAAATGAAATTCTTTTTATCCGTATCGTTATTGCAAAACAAATTTGTCAGTTGCTTCCTATTTTATACCAAGCTTACAAATTTTGCTTTCGTCAATAACTAATTCTAATAACGTATTTTCTTTAACCAATTATATAAAAAATCAAGTAAAAATTAACATGTATATGTATATACTAGAAAAAGACCAGTCATGTATGACGGGAGAGTTTAATTTCGTCTTTGAAAGTTTCTGTTTTAATTAAAAAATCGTAGTTATAATTGATGACGATAATTAGTATGAACTCTGAAATATATTAATCAAAAAAAGGTTAAATAATGAATGCTCTTGTGATATTAATAAATGTTGTATAAGTCATATTGATGTTGTTAATAGGCACCAAAAACAATATTTAATCGATCCTGGATATAAACTAAATAAAAATTAAATCTAAACAACACACAAATTTTGTTCAATCAAATCATATGACAAATATTTCAAATAGAATTTGTAAGAAAAGTCAAAGTATTATCAAAAGTCTGAGAGGATAGAATTACTTAACATCTTATTATTCAAACAAATTTAAAATACAATTTAATTAATACAAAAATAATTTATACTTTAAATTATAATTTAATTATTACAAAAATTATTTATAATTGAAATTTAAAATAATTTTTATGTATTTTAAGAAATTATTATTAAAATATTATTTATGAAATATTAATTTAATTTTAAAGTGATTATTTAACTTTTAATAATTGATTAAACAACTCGACGTTTTAAAATATTTAAGATATCAATCTTGCATCTTGGTGGGAGAAACACAATCCTAAAACAACATACAAAACAACACACAATAAACACCATTCAAAAATATTCCTCACAATTACGATTGCACAAGTTAGCTATTTACACTAAATGATTCATGCCTTACACTAGTGCTTTAATTAGTCGTACATTCTGGAACAGCTATCACTACTATTTGGGATATCATCAGTTGCGTACCTAGGGGAGGGAGGATTGGCGGTGGCCTGCCCCGGGCGCCAAAGAGTGTTGGGAGCAAAAGTCAGCATCAAATGGGCATACATGCTTCGGAATGTTGTAAGTTTGTTATTTGTATGTTGTTTAGATTTGTTACTCTCCTTCTCAGATGGGATTGATATGTTATTGATTAATTATTTAAATCTAATAAAATTAATTTAATGAGATTAATACAGGGTGAGTCAGAAGTCACCGGACAGTCATTATATTAGTGATCCAAGTGTACAAAAATGAGTTTAGATCGATCAGTCGGTTGATTTCTTGGTGTAAACTCACTATTAAGATCATGTAAACACATCTTACAAATAGTCCATTTAAGTCGATAATTTCATTATTTAACAAAACTTAAAAATGTCAGAGTCAAATAATTCCAAACTAATAACTGAAGAACGCATATTTCTCATAAAAAACATTTTATAAAACGGACAACAAAAGTGAAACATGTAGACGATTCCAAGAAAAATTTAGTAGTGTGGTTAAAAGAGACACAATAGCGAATCTAATTTACCGCTTTGAAATAACTGGTTCCTGTGAAGATCTTCCTAAATGTGGTAGACCTAAATCTGTTTGATACTCTGAAAACAGACAAATTATTACACATAGTTTTACGAATAATCCTCGAAAATCCACCAGACGAGCATCACAAGAGCTTAGCATTTCTCAAACTTCCATTATCAGGTTCCTGTACGATGCTCATTTAAAACCTTACCGTTCACATTTACTCCACTCTTTGAATGATGATGATTATGACCGTCAAGTTGAATTCTTTCAGATTTTTCAACAACTTTGCCATGAGGAAGCTACATTTCCTGAGAAGATTATTTAGAGTGATGAGGAAACCTTAAAGCTTAACGTACAGGTCAATCGTCACAATTCTTTTTACTGGGCTCATGAAAATCCGCATGAAATCCTACAAAAAGAAGTCAACGCAGTTGGTGTCACATTTTGGATTGGAATCACTGCTTCCTGTCTGGTAGGGCCTTTTTTCTTTGAAGGTTCTGTTACAGGTGATAGTTACGTGTCAATGTTTAATAATAATTTTATATCCTGTATGAAGAACTGGCCGCTTGGGGAGATGTGATTTCAACAAGATGGTGCACCTCCCCATTACAGCATTGTAGCGCGAAACTTGCTCAACGACAAATTTCAAAACAGATGGATTGGTCGCCGCTATTCCATCAAGTATCCTCCTCGCTCCCCAGACCTTACTCCTCCTGATTTCTTTCTTTGGGGTGGGTTAAAGAATTCAGTGATGCCAAAAATCCGGGAACAATTGATCAACTTGTGGCAATGATAATGAATTCTTGTACAGAAATTAGTGATGATTTATGCCGAAGTGCTTCCTATTCTGTCGTTCGAAGGACTGCAAAATGCATTGAAGAAGGCGGCCAGCATTTTGAGCATTTACTTCGTTAGATTATGTACACAATTTTAATGTAATAAAATATTGAATTTTTAAAACCTGTGTCGTTTTGACTGCCCGGTGACTTCTGACTCACCCTGTAGTTTAAATACTAATTAATTAAAAGTTTTATAATTATGAATTTTGATATTATTTTTAGTAAACGATTTGAATTATTGAATTTAATATTATTTTAAAAAATACTTAAAGCATTTTTGTCCAATAAAATTTTGAGAAATTAAAAGTTAATGATAAGAGAGCGTGTGCAGCGTGGCTGCGGCACCCTGTAGTCGTGGGCGGATGTGGGGTCAGGGGGAAAGTTTAATTTTATTTTACTTGCAAGGATCATTTGGAATTCATTTAGCGATCCCTTCTTTCTTTCTTCATCAGCGCGATAATTATCCAACTACGCAAGCAAAGAATCATCGATATTAACTCTGTCAACTAATTCTTTTCTGTTGCACACTGGTATATGCTCATCAAATCGTAAATTCACAAAACGACTGAACACCAACACATCACGACCCTCAACGACCCGCGAACAACTCTCGCATGTTACGTGGAATAGGAAATCATTCATTGCAGATAAATTGTCAAAAATAGAATCCGAATTTTCTGCTACATTACATTTGTAATAATGATTCCTCAAGAAATGTGGATGATTGCAGTTGTGATTATTAATTTTTTTAAGTATTCTAAAAAGATTGTAAATATGAAATAAATTCTACTTGTTGATATTATGAATCCTGAAGTGAAACCTGGAGCTTTAACTGGCAACCACGCTGGTGTTCCAATAAAAGTTTTGAGGCTTCCTAAACTAGAACTGCATCAATCTTTAAGGAAACCCTCGAGAAGAAAATGAAGGAGTACAATGGAGTAGATTCTGAAGAAGGTCAAATATGGTATAGAGACATATGCCAATGCTCAGAATTTTTTTGGTTAACATTCTCGGAAATGTGTAACTATTTGTTGATAGACGAAGCTAAAATTCTTTGGGGGAATGCAACAGAAGAGGCTAAGAAACCAATGTCAGATGTGGAATCCAAAAATTGGTTCCAGAAAACATTTATAAAGAAAGTACCGCTGTTGGAAGCATTGGACAAACTAAGGCAAATTTGTCAAGGTGAGAATGAAAGATTCTTAACATTCGAATTAAGGCTTCGGAAATCAATTGAAAATTTTAGGAAACATAGCGATGAAAAAATTTTGAATGAACTGTTAAAAAAGCGGATAAACTCTCAAGTTCTGAAAGATCGATTTGTTTTCAAACCTAGCATATCGGTGGACGAAATGAGAGTGGAAGCTAAGATTTATGATGACAACATATCAAAAGAAGAAAGAAATGATGTTTTAGCCGTCAAAACATTGTATGCAGAAATGGCAAAGAAAGACAAACATCAAGTTAGAAGATATGAGAATCCTGGAAATAGAAGAAATACAGCTCGATTGAATGAAACAAACGATAGACAACCAATATTAAGAACGGAACGTAGAATACCATCGGAAATATTTAATGAAACTAATGAGAAAGGATCCAATAGAATTTCAGAAGATAGACAACAATATAATCCCCCGGTGCATTCGGCTTAGTACGAAGCAAGGAAATTATATTGCAAAATAAAAAGACTACCGACTCCAGAAGAGGAGCATTTAATTAGAGGGGATTGTTATTGCTGTGGAAAACATGGGTATTTGAAGAAAGATTGYCCTTTAAATAATCGTTGTTTAATCTGTGGAAAAAGTGGACATGGGTTCAGAAACTGTAATCATATTAAGAATGTTAATGTAGTATGCATCAAAGATGTGTACAATGAAGAAAACGTGGATATCGTATCATATAAAGATGAATATGACGATGATTTAAATGCCAGAGAATCCATGGTTAGCATTTTGTCTGTGGAGTTGGCATAAAATATCCAAAAAATCGAATTGTAGAGATAGTAGAGGGGTCAGATGGTAGATGGTGGAGCGATGTTAAGCTGAACAATCACAATGTATTAATGTTGTGGGTTAGTGGAGCGGATGTTTCAGTTATTATTGAGAAGATATGATCGGAAATCGGACAACCCAGATTAGAAAAGAGCGTAATTATACTAAATGGAGTGTTTTCAGAAGGCCATAAGTATTTGGGAAAAATGACAGTGAAGTTGAAATGGAAAGAAGAGTGCCATGTGGTAGATTTTTTGGTGGTGAAAGCAATCCAACCGGCAATCATTGGAGCTGTTAATGTCATGCATAAATTCGGAATCAAACTTGAAAAAACTACCAAGAAGTCAGTTGTGATAGTGGAGAAAGATATGAAACTGCAAGAGCAAAACAAACGACTGGAATACCTCGTGAAACGATATGATGATGTTTTCATGAAACATGAATACGATTTTGGATTTACGGATATTGTGGTTCATAAAATTGAAACAGAAGGTAAACCGATTTTTCTGAATCCAAGAAGGCAATCGATTCATTTAGAAAGTCAAATCGAAGGATTTTTGAAAGGATTAGAAAATACAGGGATAATTCGGAAATGTAAAAGTGAATGGAACTCCCGTTAGTCATTACGCCAAAGAAAGATGGAGGTATTCGAATTTGTTTAGATTTCAGAAAATTGAATGATGTATCAAAGAAAGTTTCCTTTCCCATGCCAGACAGCCAAATGTTAATGGATGCTCTGGGTGGCTCCATAATTTTTTCCAGTATAGATTTAGGCAAAGCATACCATCAAGTAGCATTGGATGAAAGATCTCAAGAAAAGACTGCGTTTTGCACAAGAACACAGCAGTATTGTTTTAACCGTGTACCATTTGAACTTTCAACAACACCCGGAACGTTTCAGAGAATAATGAATTCATTATTTGAAGAATTACTATTCTCTGGAGTAGTAATGTACCTAGATGATGTCTTAATTTACTCAAAATCAATGAAGGATCATATGAGACTATTAGAAGAAGTACTGAATAGACTAAAGAAAGCAGATTAAAAAGTCAATCCAGGGAAAGGCAAATTCGGAGTGGAGGAGCTGGTATTTTTGGGACATACAATTCACAAAGAAAGTATCTCAACAAATAAATTGAAAGTGGTAGAAATTCAAAATTTACATATTCCAAAGTGTACTCGAAATTTATGAGCATTTTTAGGTCTGTATAACTATTATCGACGATTTATCAAGAATTACGCCGAATTAGCAGCACCTTTGCACAGTGCATGTAGCGGAAAATGTAAAGAAATATTTTGGTCAGACGAGTGTGACAGAAGTTTTAACGAATTGAAGCAAAAGCTATGTGGTGCACCAATATTAGCATTTGTGAACCCAAATAATAATTTCATCTTAGATACAGATGTATCATTCGGATCGATAGGAGGAGTTTTAAGTCAGATATCAGAAGAGAAAGAAGTAGTAATCGCGTATGCATCGAGAACTTTAACCACACATGAAAAAGGGTACTGTGTGACGAGAAAGGAACTATTAACTTTACAAGAGTTCATGTTACATTTCAAGCAATATTTATATGGCAAGCGATTTACAGCAAGAACTGATCATAAAGCACTGGTGTATATGAAGAGTACTTCCAAACCAATAACTCCTCAATTCCAGACATGGTTAGCAAACATGGCGGATTTTGACTTTGATTTGAAGTATAAAAAAGATGACGAACATGGAAATGCAGATGTATTATCTCGGCTATATGACGACGTCTGTGTACAATGTGAAACAAAACACGAAGAACCAAAATCAACAAAAGCAAGGGTGAAACACATCAATACAGTGNTGATTCAGTCTACAATTCAATAGATAAAAGACGAACAAGAAAAGTGCTCAGAGTTGAACCAGTTGAAACAAATACAGGAGATGGCAGAGGGTAAAAAGAATGAAATCACCAAGTAGTTATTACAACTAAAGGACCAATTAGTTTATCAGAATGGGTTATGGGGTAGGCAAGAAGGAAATTTTGTGTTCAGTTAAGTTTTGTATGGGTGTTGATTGCGAGATTATTCTGGACCATCCTGATGACGATCATTGGACAACGGCGGATGTGTTTAGGACTTTATAATCGGAATATCACTGCGCCAAGTCATAGATTATTCATAATGAATAATCGCGTGATTAAATTTTTGGAACTCTGGATTGAATCATCGGTAATTTTTAATTAACTTTTATATTTTAATTATTTTTTGTTATTCTTTAAGGGTCTATAACTTTACTGGATGGTCCTATCTTCAAACGGGTTGCAGTTATGGATGGCCGAGGGCGAGATCTTCATGGAGAGACCTGGTCGACCCAATTAGCTGCTCGGGAAGCTCTAGAAACCCTTTTTATAAATTACGACTCATTGGTGTATTTTAGAGCGGGGAAGACGCCGGTATGTGTCTGCTGAGCTACGAAGAGGATTTGGTTGTCGTCAGGGTTGTGTTGGGCCACTCGGAGATGCCAAAACTAGGATAATAATGATTTCTATGTCTTAAATATATGTATTAAACCAATGTGATCTTTCGTTCTCATTTCTGTTGTTTATAGGATTATTGTCTCGAATTATAAAGTTATGTGACGACCGTAACATTCTTCTTTCTTTTTAAATCGATTTCTTTGAATTTATCCTTTGGCATTGCATCCATAACATATAGTGTCTCTTCTTTCGTTGACAATTTATGATTTCAAATAGTGATTTTTAAAATTCCTTTTATTTTCTGCTAGCCTTTTAACTGGATTGCTTTAAGAATTTTTCTCTGTTTTAAGAATTCTCCGTTTTTATTCTTTTTCATGTGACTGTATTCGAAACAATGAACCAAAAATGAGAAACTAGTTCTTCTTTATTCCATCAAATCATTCACAATTTATTGATCATATTTTCAATTTTTGAAAATGAAAAGATTTATAAAATCTCTCTTAAGAGAAGATATTTTTTGAAATCCCATTTTCAGTCTTTTTTCAAAACTTTTAATCATCATGTCAACTATTTCATAAAATGTCATGACTTCTTTTAACCGATTAACATGTCATTCTGGTAATCGGTTATTGGAATTATTTATGTAATGTTGTTCATTGCAGATATAATTATCGTTTAATCGGAGATTGACAGAGGGTGTTTGTTTATTTCTCGGGGCGTCTGATGAAACCGTCATTGCACTTCAGGGAATCAGGCGGTTATATGATTCACGTTGAATCATCTTTGGTAAATAACTAATTAATTAAGGACTTTTAATTAAACAAAATTTTTCATAGGGTTTCCTACAAGGTTTTCTAGAGCTGGCCTCAACGGAACCGTATCAGAGATCACCTCAAAGGACCTTCGTCTCCATTCTCTTCATTTCACGCGTAGATGAGGTTTATTTAAACATAACGGGAATAGTCTAGCTTGACTATTCCCACATTCTCTGCAATGCTTCTGTGTGTGTGAGGTGTTGTAGATGAAGAGAAGATTTCATTGAAATATGTCGCATCGTAACAATATAAATAATAATTTTAAATTAACATTTGATTAAGTAATTAGTAAAACAATTTGCATTTTATTAACAAAATCACATTTATTTACATTGAAATTGTATAATTCGAATGTCTTGGACCATATTAAGAACATTAATTGAATTTTCAATACATTTATTTGTATCACAACTTGAATTGCTTCTAGGACAATTCTCCTCAAAACTTGCGTTGCTAGTCATCGTTCTTGATTTATAATTTTTAGTAATATTTCTGACATCTTATTATTCAAACAAATTTAAATTACACTTTAATTTACAATTCCATTACAAAATAATTTAAAATTTAAATTACAAAATAATTTTTATTTATTTTAAGAAAAATATTTTTAATATATTATTTATGATATATTAATTTAATTTTAAAGTTGGTTATTTGAATTTTAAAATTGAATAAACAATCTGACGATAAGATGCACATCGTCAGAACAAATGTGGGTGGCTGTTCAAAAAATATGGTACGAACTATCAAAAGACTATTGTCAAAGTCTTGTTGAATCCATGCCTAGGCGATTAACAATGATAAAGGACATTCAACTAAGTATTGAAAGTTCCACGTAATAAATGTTTTGTTAAAAATTTGATCTTTTTCTCAAAAATAAGGGTGGTGAACAGACTTATGAATCATACTGTATATATATATATATATATATATATATATATATATATATATA
>MQRK01243405.1:17926-38504 GCA_001938485.1 Girardia tigrina
CGAGGAATGAAACCATCAATTCAGACAGATATTGTGGTCAGCTGGAGAAATTGACTCATTCAATTCAACAGGAACGTCCTGAATTGGCAAATCGAAAAGGAGTTGTAATTCAGCATGATAATGCAAGACCGCATACAAGTTTGACCACTCGCCTGAAACTCTTATCACTGGGTTGGGAGGTTTTGCCGCACCCACTGTATTCTCCAGACTTGGACCCATCGGATTTTCACTTATTTAGATCACTGCAGAATTCCTTAAACAGAAAAACAGTCGCCAGTGATGATGACATCAAATCATTCCTAGACGGCTTTTTTGCTGACAAAGGCAAAGGATTTTATGAATCAGGAATAATGAAGCTACCGGAAAGGTGGAAGAAAGTGATTGAAAATAATGGACAGTATATCGTGTAAAAATATTTGTGCATCCATGTCATTTTTTGATAAGAAATATTTTAGTAAAAAACATAATGACTTTTTGGCGAACACAATAACTTTAATCAATTAATTCTTGTCATTAAATTTATTTATTTATTACGACTTGCTATCCTTAAGGTTGAGGAATTAGTAACCGCTATTTTAAAGTACTATTTTTAATGTTATTTCTTGACCTGTTTTGTCTAGATTTCGATTGCAATCTTCACAGCTTATTTATATTTAGGTATAGGGTTTTAAAAAATGCGTTAAAAACGAAAGAAACTGATAGAAAACACACCCGAACATAAAACGTGCAAAACGCAAAATGACGCGACAAATCACAAACCGCCCAAGTGAAACTCGGACAAGTCACTATGCAAGCGCACGCGTTGCACAAGTGTCACTCGGGCAAAACTGTTGAGTGGTTAATGTCATCAAATGGAGCTTGTAGAACTCAACCATCAAGGTTATTATTTCGTAACGAATAAACACTTCGCAAATCGCCCAAGTCAAACGACTCAAAATCGATGTCAAACATCTCATAAGTCGTAATTGAAAAGTTCGTCTCGATAAAATAATATTTGGTCGGAGTTATGAAACATGGACCATTCTCATAAACCGTGATGATCGGCTTACTGAAAACGAACCGAACTCTCGGAAGGAAAAGTATAAGCAAGAGTTTGATTGGATTGATAGAGTAAAATAGAATTCTGAAAAGACGTTCTGCAACCTCTTTATCTTTTTCCATTTTACACGATCGGCAACCCAACATCGTCAAACACAACTTTCGAAGATACGGATGGAATCGTAGTAGGTACATCGAGTAAGAAATTCGAAAGCTTTTTCAAGAAAATCATAGGACCACAAGAACTGGATATCGCTGCGAATCATGCAGCCAAGCCAAATTTGTTATTTAGATTTAATGATTGTTCGTCAAATTTGATCGGATTCTAAATAATGAGCTTCAAGAAATCTGCAATGAAATCGTTGCAATTTATTAACCTTAAATTATGACCAAAGGGAAATAAACATCCAGTTGCTTCAAGGATTGGAAAGTTCATGCAATTTCATTTAGTATTATTTTGTTTATTTATCACATAACACGCTTTCGGGATGCAAGTTTTGCTTTCAAATTAAGCAATTTTACAAAGACATGAAGATATTCGCATTTATCACGTCATTGTCAGATAAATTAAAGGAAGTGCATGGAAATCAATGAAGTGCGTAAATGGAGAACATTTGATAAATAAAGATGGTGATACTTTAAACGTGCTATTGACAAACCTAAGAATCTATTGTTGAAGTATATTTAGATTATGTACTGTGTCAAACATCAACATACGATCACAATCATCATTTCAGGAATCCCACAACTGAAACTTTATTTTTTGTTGTCAATTTAAAGGAATCAAGAAGTACGATAAAGATAATCGGTGATCCGTCGTAGGCGTTCCATCTGGTAAGTAAATCGCTGCTTCTAGAGAAACACTTTTTGTCGCTGTTGGATAAATTTTCATTGGCTTTTCAACAGTATTCGTAGTTAGTTTTATTATACTTACACACTGCCTTACTTCATTTTTATCTGGATTTGGTATATGGGAATGTTCAGTTACTCACGACTTAGAATTATTAATTAGTCTTAGGGGACCAAGACAATTTTTGAATACATCTCAATGATTCGTCCTTGTTTTTATGAGCAAATCAATATAAAGAATTATATTGTTAGGGAGCCTTTTTTGTTGATTTTTTTATCGAGTCACCGTTCGAACATGTTTTTCACTAAACATATAATGGGTACAATGCAAACACCTTCATCTGGTGGTTGCCCATGATCTCTTCAAACGAGTCCACGGGCACAGTCATTAGGGGGTATGTGTAATACTGCTAAGCATAGGAAACCACGTGAGTGTTACACGAATTATTTCAAGTACTGTACAAGCATTTAAAAAATGTAGTTAATATAATATATGGAACATTTTTAATATGATTTAGTGATCCAAAAATCAATATTCGAACGGCGCTCTCAATAACTTTATTAAGAGCTCTCGATAAATTTTGCGTAAGGTAACCATTCGGTTCGTATATATATAACTGGTAAAGGCACATAATCAGTAATCTTGTACTCATTCCTTTTCCAAAATTCAACCTCGTCTTAAGACTGAAATTGCTGCTGAAGGATAGTGCGTAAATAATTGTACTCTATATTCAACGGAAATAAATTATATTATATAATCTTTTTGTTTTGTTGCTCTTATGGTTCAGGCTCATGTTACATCGTATGTTAGACATCGTTTTTTTATCTAACCAAGTATATAAGATGCATAAGTGCACTTTATGGTGGATTCTCTAGTAATATTTAGTTTAATTCAATATTTTTAAATCATATGGTTTTAATCTTATTAGCTATAAATTATAATTCTTATTTTATGTTCTTATAAATATTTCGGGATAATAGTGTTATGAATTTGGACTGTTTTTAGTAACAATAAAAAAATTGTTCAAATTTTGATTTAGGTATTCTTTTATCAATTGTTGGTGATGGTTTAAGAAAAAATGAACTTACTAATGAATATGGTCAATTTATATTTGTCGGTTTAACTCCAGGTTAATTGTATATACTTGTATTTTCTATTTAGAGAATTATTAGGTGTATATTATTTGCGTGCTATGATGAAGGAGTTGGAATTTATTCCACAGGGCGCTGTGGAAGTCATAATTACTGAAGGTAGTATGGAAAAAATTTTAATTAGAGCAGCTAGAACATCATTTAGTCTTCATGGAAAAGTAATTTTTCTAAAGGTAAACATCATTAATACTTGTTAAGGTTGTTTCATTAAACGGTGAACCCGAAGTTGGAGTGATTGTAGAAGGAAGCCCAATTAAACATTTGATAGATAGAGATAACTCAGACCTCTGTAAGAAACATCTTGTTCGAAATGAACACGCTACCACTGATGAAACAGGAGCATTTCGCATTCGAGGACTACAACCAGGTAAAATTCTAAAACTATTTTTAACTTATATTAACATTTGAGTTTAGAATGCCATTATAAATTAATACTAAAAAATGGTAATAATAATGATGAAAATTTTTTGATTCGTTCATATCCTAATAATATAAAAATTAAAATGTTAAACAAAGATTTTCGTGGTATGAAAATATATGCTTTACGCAACATAAATGTTCGAGAAGTATTTTTCGTCGATTTAATAATGTTCGATAACTGATTTTTTATTAGATATCTGCTGTTGTTTGGACTAGTTTAGATATTTATCAATCGAGTTTACAGCTTCTCGTTTTTCCTAGCGATAACCCAGATAATGTTATTGCAGCGCATAAATTCAGCAATGAAGGCATTTATTTTCAAATGGTACTTCCTCCAACTCCTAAAAGGTAAATCGAAATATTTTGTTTTGAACTATATTAATATGAGTGTTATATAGTGTACTATCAAGAGGTTAATTCAAATTTTATAAGTAGAGATAAATATGCAAATCAATTGCATTATGTCAAATAATTATTGTCTATTACAACCAAATCCTGATTTGGTTATCCTAATTTCTTTCATGGACCTTACGTAAAAGAATAATTAGTAACTCAAATATGCTTTAAGCACGTTATGCTATGACCTACAGTTTTCTACTAGCTGTTTATAGTCAACTAATAATAATTACAATTCTACGAGTCATCTCTACACTTGTTGTACTAGAGTCTATATTTGTTCGGCTTCGGATTTTGCAATACTTGCAAGAAGCAATTCAATTAAAAGACCCAGAAATTTGAATGACACCAACAACTACTTTGCAAACAACTAAAAATATCATGTTTATTCATTCTATTCCAACGTTTTGATCAAATCTCATGCGCCTAAAATAAAAAAACCCAAGAATAATATAATCATACCAAAAAAATTTTGGTGTACAAGTTTTTATAATTTGTCATATGTTTGCGGTTCTGTATCTATTTCACCCACTTCCCACATTTTTTGACTGAATTATCAAAGCCTACTAGGCGAAAACCCGCTTTCTATTTGCATTTAGATGTAGCAAATTTCAAAGCCTACTACTGAGGAAAATATGAGAACGACAGTGAAAAAGTGTATTGTCACCTAGAATACATCAGTCCTGAAAGTTTCATGTCGCTAGGTGAACGGGAAGTGGGTGAATTTTCGATCGCAAGATTTGATGCATCCAGACAGACAAACAAATGAAACGTAATAAAAGCTTGTAAAAAATCCCCACAATTATTAACATGACAAGAAAGTTTTTTCCGTTACTCTCCACTTCTAAATAAGAAAGAAAATTACCATTCTAATGTTATTTTTTGTTAATTCATGTTTATAAATATTTTTTGGCAAAAAAATCAATCGATATATATATATATTAAATTGTGTTATATGATCACTTTTCATATTGGATTTAAAAGGTTGTCGGTAAAAATGGAGTTTTCAAAATCTAACAGTCGATTCTATGCATACGTTGAGTGGAAAAATGGAACAACTGCAGCTGAAACCTATAGAAAGTTGTTCAATGTCTTCCCTGATGATTGCCCAACGGAACGCACAATAAGAAACTGGTTCTCTGATTTTACCTCAGGCAAACGGCTATCGTTGGACGATCACCCACGAAGTGGACGTCCTTCAGCAACAACAACTGATGATTTGATTGAAAAAGTTAGGAACATAATTGAGCAGGATGAAAGAATATCTTTAAGACACATAAGGGAAATGCTTGATGTCAACAAAGAATCAATAAGGACAATCCTCCATGAAAATTTGATTTTGAAAAAAAAATTTTTTTTTGAAAAAGATTTTGAGCAACTGGGTGCCTTATCAGCATTGATGATCACAAACGACAACGTATTGAATCCTCAATAATTTTTTTGGAACTTGTGCAACAATATGGGAAAGAATACTTGATGAAACGATGGATAACTGTTGATGAAACTTGGATGTCATTTTCCCCTACATTATGGAGATCCGACTTACGAGTATGGGCAAGTGGATATGATCCTCGACCACGTGCTATTCAAAACAAAAAAATTGGACGAAGAACAATGTTTATTTTGGCATTCATAGCTGATGGTAAGTTTCACATCGAAGAAACAAAATCTGGTGAGGCTGTCAATTCTGAAAGATATACAGAATTCATTCAAAATAGTCTTATGAAGTTTAGTAAAGACAGACAACGAGTGAATATGCGAGAAATTCTTTGGCAGCATGATAATGCTCGACTACATTCATCCAAGTTTACCACGGAATTTTTTTTCAGAAAAAACATGTTGAATTAATTAAACAAGCTCCATATTCGCCTGATTTAAATTAGTGTGACAAATGGCTATTCAAATTTTTAAAAGGATCACTAAGAACAACATCATTTGCAAGTGAGGAAGAGGTCTTACAAGCGGTCAGTGATATCATGAGGAATCTCTCACGAGAAAAACTTTCGCATGAATTTGATAAACTTTTTACACATGCTGAAAATGTTGTGTTGTAATGGTGAATATACTGTTGTGTAGAAATATATATTGGTTGTTTTATTTATTTATTGTTTTATTTAGAAATTAGAAATACAGAGGAGTAGCGGAAAAAACTTTTTTGCCATATTAATATTAATGATACTTAATTATATTCAACGGTCAGTACAAAAAAGATTTTCTAGCGTTAAAGTCATTCCTAAAATAATCCCGAGCACCATAAATATCTGTAACAATCCCGGCGAAGCCATTAAATTGCAAATCTATTGAACTATCCAAAAATTTTGTTACATGTTAAATTTATTTATTAAATGAAATATTTAACATGAAAAAATAGAGATAATTATTTTTTAAATAATATCTATTTAAACGTATTTGTTAGTGAAAAATAAATTTTATAGATTTGTTATTCGTTGTTACAAATCTTATACTACTTATGAGAATACTCCAAATCATCTTGAGGAATTTTCGTTGGATGAATCAAGATTAGAGAAGTTTGATTTAAGGATACAAAATCATTTAATTTGGATAAAATTATATCCAACCTTTTATCTAAATTCAAAAAGCAGCTAAAAATTTTGACTTGTGCTAAAATAAAAAAGTAATTAAATTAAATTTCTTAAAAATCGAATCAAACAAAATAAAAAATATTCTTTGAATTAAAAAAGTTTTTTTATTTTAAAAATGGGATCAAAAAAAATAGATTCCGTTTGCACGATGATATTCGTCGAATTTTTTATCAGTAGTTCGTATGCAAGAATCAATGTGGGTAGGTACATTTTCATGATGCATAATCCAAGAATTATTCTTTCAATCGAAAATTTTTCTCTTTAAAATCTTCCGAGTTGATGACATTCAAATAAAACGATTTTCTAGAGGATTTCGACGTAGTTTTTTGGGGGTTTCGGGACAATATTTCTTTAGCTGAGCAAAAGTGTCGGAATTGGTTTGTGCGATTCAAGAGCGGTGATTTCTGCTTAAAGACAAGGAATTACGTGGATATCCAAAAAGTTGAATGTATTATTTGGAAATATCTCAAGAATTGGATGCATTTCCGGAGAACTCATCTCAAATACTCGAAGAGCTGTCCATATCGTTGGACTTGACATTTCAACAGTAGGAAAACAACTTAAAGAGCGAAGAATAGTCCAAAAGGAAGGAAATTTTGTCCCATACGAATTAAATCAGAGAAACGTTTAAAAAAATATTTTGTTCTGCTTCTTCTGCTTCAATGGTACAAAAGAAAACAGTTTTTACATCGGATTGTAACTCGTGATGGAAAAAGTATATGTTATGATAACACAAAGCGTAGGAAATCATGAGTTAAGTCTGGACATCCATTCTCATCAGTACTAAAACGTAACATTCATATATCTAAGCTCCTTTATATTTGGTGGGATCAACGGGACGTGGTTTATGACGAACCGCTGAACTCAAATGAAACCATAACTGATGATCGTTACCGATTACTATTGATGCGCTTGAATCGTTCGTGGAATGAGAAACTGTCGGAATAGAGCAAAAGACACGACCAAAGTATTATGTTGTATGGCAATGCTAGACTGCACGTCTCAAAACCAGTGGAACCCCGATATGGGAAATCCTAATCCACTCGTCGTATTTTCCAGATATAGTTTTTTCTGATTATCTCCAATTCCAGTCGATGGCTCATGGTTTGTCGGCACAGAAATTTACTTCTTACACAAAAAAACTGGATTGAATCCTGGCTTGTCTACAAGGATGAATCGTTTTTTCGACGGGGTATTCATCTCTTACCCGCAAGATAGGAAAAATTTGTAGCAAGCGATGGATAATATTTTTAGTAATGTATTTTTTTATTTAAATTGAAAATAAATAAATCTTTAATAAAGTAAATTGTTCTTTGTCTCTTAAAAAACGCTACGATTTAATATATTACTCATACATTAAAATTAAATAACCCTTCTTTGTATCTTGCATGTATGTGAAAGTGATTGTATTAGTCGTACTATACAATTGGTGATTTTATTCAACTAATAGTATTGTCGCTAATATTATTTTGTTTTTTTGAAGCTTTATTACAGTTATTTTTAAAATAACGAATTCCCAGGCATTATCATTTAATCACGTAAATCATTTTTCGACCCGTAATAAAAAGCTCTTCAAATTATTCGTAAATATTTGTGAAAAATAAAAAAAATATTCCATTTAATTCTTAACTTTAGAACTTTAAGGCTTCCACTTCTGGTACAAAACTGTTATTGAACCATTCTCTAAAAATACCTTTTATCACCCAGGCTTTCGGGTTAGCCATTGTCAGTTGTTTTAAATATTTGCCTTTTAGAACACCTGGTATGAGATATCGATTTGTTATGAGCGCTTTCAACATCCGATCTCCTGTTAAATTGCTAAAAAGTAAGTGTTGCTCTATCTTTACTTACTTTATGTCCACTTGCAGTTTTTTCATCCTTTGCGATGCCAGTATGGTTAGGCATTTTTCCAATACAGTCCTATCTTACCAGCTTTGAATAATTGGTAGGTCAATAACCCCCATCTTCAATAATTTTCGCTATCTCCTGTGGAGATTTTTTGCTGCTCCTTCATCGGCTGACGCAGTCTCCTGTCATCTTGATATTAAAAAGTGTATTTCTTTTTAAAAACCGGTTAGCCATCCTTTGCTAGTTGAAAATTCTTTATCATCCTGGGAATTGGAAAATGATGGCTTTGATTGTTTCATTGACTCATAAAGTAGAAGAGCTTTTTCCTGGATTAAATAACCACTTACAGGAATTCTTTAAATTAGTTTTTCAATTCAAATTGTGAGGTCTCTTTCTGTTATTTCTAATACACCCCTTGAGTAAGATGATAATTTGGCGATTTATTTTTGTACCAGAAATGACAAATTTTCTTATTGCGACTTCATTCTTCTTAATTACTCTTACAGTAGATTCGCCTAAATCAAAATGTTTTCCAATCGCCGTAGTTCCTTCTCCTTTTGCTAAGCCAAAAAAATACAATTTTTTTTTCGTTTCCAACGAAATTGATTGTCTTTGATGTTGTTTTCTCCGTTGAGCCAAATAAAATCTAGAAAAGAAATTAGAAAAATTTTAAAAACCAAAAACCTCTTCTAATGTTTAGTACATAACCACAAGGTTTCTAATTTTGATTAATTTGATATTAGATATTTATTGTTTTATATTTATTAATTGGATATTAATTCAATTTTAATTTAATTTTTATTTATTAATTGTAGTAATATTTTTTAATTAAAAAAAGTATATAAAGATTTAGGTTTTGTAATCCCATGAAATTATGGATAGAAATATCAGAAATAATAAAGAATATGAATTAAATAAAAGGGTTGATTTTAAAATAAAAAAATGTTTTATAAGTTTATTTAAAGTTAAAAAAACTTTACGACACTTACTTTAAATCTTTCAATCCATAAATCCAAATGTACTGCTTATTACTGCAACTTGAAATCATTAAAATTTAAACTCGCTACTTGTTATAAAAATGAACAAAACACATCTAAACAAGCCTATATGTATGTTTGTCCAAGAAATTTTTGGATGAAATACTAACCGCACATCTTCAAAATCGCATAAAAAGAGACATTCAGTATTCGGTAAGTCTAATGAATTGATTCATCATAAAAGACTGATATGACCGGTTTGATGTGACAAGTTCAAGAAATAATTAATTAAGCAGTTTTTCATTGTAAAAAAATTAAAAAATGTTTTCTCTACGAAAATCAGCCATTTTTTAAACGTACAATCATTACTTCTAGAAGTTTGAAGCTGTGAACTAAGCCACTCTTACACACCAACATGAGGCAATAAATTTCCCAGTGTTTGGCTCTTAAATCTAATGTTTTGTTTTTGATTTATCTAGTTTCTTGAAACATCTTAAAACGAAGAAAAACTTTATTATTTTTATTCTTTTGTGATAGCTTCTGATTTAGCAATTTTCTACTGTATAATTTTTTTAGTTGTCTCTCTCTTTCATTTGTTAAAAATAGAATCAAACAAAATAAAAAATATTCTCTGAATTTAAAAATTTATTTTAAAAATGGGATCAAAACATATATTTGATAATATGGTTTATTGGAAGTAGTCGGTATTTACATTTATGATAAAACTTCAGATCACACTGACACATTTTTACATAATTTTTTAACAGAGTGGAATATGTCATACGACTTCAATCTAATTTAAATCCAAACTTATTTTCTAATATATCGGCTCAAGAAAGAACTTTGATACTGGAATCAGAAGATTTCAGTTCCATTTATAAGCATTTTGAATTCCATTTTTACCCTATCAAAAGAACTATTGGAGATGCGGTAAAATTGTTCTAATTGTAAAATTTAAAATATTTTTAATTTTTCAGGATACCAATTTGACATTTTCATCGTCAATAATGTTACCATTAATAGTCATAATATTTTCCATTCTTCTTTTTAATAAAGAATCTTTAGAACCATTGATTTCCAAAGTTCTTAAAATTATTAAAAGTAATTTCAATAATACCTTTAAACACTCAAACATTGGATTACCATCTAATTCTGGAATGAAGTAACATTTTATGTTCAATTTCTTTTTTAAATTCTACTTTCTTTTAGATCTACGGTTTTAGATCCAATAGAACTTTCGGAATTAAATAACGCAATAGCTAAATCCAAACCGCCACTCCCTTTACCACCTGTTAAGAAGACTCCGTTTTGGTTGAGACCAAAAAAGGCGTGATGGATATTTTATGTTTATCTGATTTAAATTTACGGATTGTTTTCTTTTTCCATAAGTGTTTAACTACATTTTGAATTAAAATTCAAGTTATAAAAACCTGGACTTGTTTTAACTAAAGTTGGATCATTTTTCTGCAACATAATAAACTGACAATGAAATGTTTAAATATTTGAAAAACGTTCATATAATAGGTTCCATAAGTCATTTTCAAAATAATCCCGAGTTAATTATATTCCTTATTTTGGATGTACTAGGAGAGCAAATTCTTAAATGAGTATCATGATCATGGATATGTTGAATTGGCTTAGTTTCTATTTTTTAGATAACTAATTTTCATCCTAATGAAATACAGTGTAAGCCGCTTATTAGGACCACATTTGTCCCAAGCCCAACTGGTCCTATTAACCGACTGGTCCCATTAAGCGAAGTGGTGTTATTTTTTGACAAAGTACACTTTTCGAGTTGCTACAACATTTTGCGCCTTTTTAAATGTCGCCATCGGTTTAAAACTGCCTGCAAACCGATTGCGATGGTCTAAACAGTTTGAGAGCTCTGAAGTACACACTCTTCGTATAAACAGTACGTTAAACGCTCTAATTATGTACAGTATTGGGCGATACAGTTCTGTACTACTTTACTGTACAGCATACTTAGGATTCGGCAACTTGCACTCTAATCTGTTCTATCCTCTCTCACTCAGCGCATAGCACACACCCACACAGCAAGAGAAAAGTTGGTGGTGACGATTTCATAAGAGGGTGTGAGCTTGCTACAGCTCTCGTCAGCAGCCAGTCTGCAAACCTCCCCATTGTGCTCTAGCAAGATTGATGTCGAGTTAGGCGACACACACACATGCATATTTGGATGGTAAGTGTACGGGGCTACCGCCACTAACTGTACGTTTGCTTACAGGACACTTTTCCTCTTGCTGTGTGTGTGTGCTACAAATGTAGCAGTTGCTCTCTGCAGCTAAAGAGATAAGAACAAATAAAGTAAATACAAATTCAGTCAAGACCTGTTTCTTTGTTACGTGTGTATGTTGATTGGGGTGGGTGTATGACCTACGCTAAAATCACGATTTTCATGACTTTCATGTTGTTTGCAGGGTCAAACAGTTTCATGAGTGGTCCCATTAACCGACTTTTACTGGTCCTATTAAGCGGCTTTCACTGTATATTCAAGTATTTTTATGACATATAGTTCCGATAAATAAATATTTGATTGTAATAAAAATAATTTATTTACCTCACGTTTCAAATGTTCTTATCTAAATAAAACATACATGGATAAGAACACTAGATCCATCATTAGTGATAGTCATTGTATTTGAATTTCAATAAAAATTTCAAATATTTTTTTTGAAAAATAAAATTCCTCCATTTAAAAATATATTTCGACAGATCAACCGCCATCTTTAATGACTGAGTGCGAAAAATATTACTAACTTTAAAATTCTTTATCTTCAAAATCATATTTCTGATTGAAAAAATACCGACTGTTTTGAAAAATGTGTTTAATTCAAAATAATTTTAGTAAGCTTAAAAAGGTTATTTATTTTTAATAAATTCTGCGAGCTTTTCCGGAATTCCTGCCATTAGACTTGCATTTGTAGTTTCTGTCACGGTTTTTCGCTGCATTATTCCAATTGTTCCGAAAATCTGCAATTGTGTAGGCCCTTTTGTTTGTCATAGCAATGGGCGAAGCTCTGTACAATTTGGTTGGTTTGCCTCTGCACCAAATCGAATTTATTGTATTCGTACCACTTTTTGACTGCCTCACCATAGTGGCACGATGCCAAAACCGACTAAAAGAAAGTATTACCATCGTGCTCACTTATAATGGTAATAAACGCCAATGCAAGAACTCCTTCACATAGACTTCTGTGTTTATTGTGCCAGATGTGACAAATCATTTACTCCTTTTCCCGCATCCTGCCAAACAAGAAATTTTTGGGGAAACTTAGATTTTTTGCTTCTAAATTTTTCTTCAAATCCTCATCTCTTAGTTGCAGAGTAAAATTCTTGTCCTGGTTGCTGGGAAAACTCGCCGAGCACATTAGTCTAATTATCCCTAATTTATCCATTTTTTCTTCGCAAGAAAACCAGATTTCAACTGTCTGACTCGCTGCTGCGCCTTTACGTTCTTGTTAGCGTTCCGGTCTGGTACTGTTTGAACTTTATGCCTTTTTAAACTCACAGACTGTTTAATTTTCCGAATTTATTTTCTCGCTATAATTTTCCTTTACCGCCAGTTTTCGATTTGATAGACGAGGATTTCTCTCTAACGGAGCCTTTACCTTCTTCACATTCTATGTACTTGAATATTAGTGTTGATAAATGTATAAGTAAAATATTACTATTAATAAATTAATAATAATTGAAAGAGAATGTGACAGACAGGTTCAATCTTAAAATTTTTGAAATAATTAATTTTTATAAATAATCTCTAAAATAAAGAAATATTTAAGACCAAAAGTTTTCTAAACAATTATAACGAAAAATAAGTTTAAAATGATAAATATCTTTTGTAAAGTTAATTACACCAATTCAACTTGTATTTTAAATTCGTAAATTGTATTTCAAATAATAGCAATTGTATTTTAAATTGGTAAATTGTATTTTAAATTCGTAAATCGTATTTCAAAAATGTAGACATGTAAAACAAATGAAACGAATAAAAAGCTTATCAGTATTTATAATTCCATATTTTTATGTTTAAGGAATCCGGTCAAAAGAAAACGAAAGTTCATCAGAAAAATTGTTTAAATAATTGTTATTTGTGTTATTAAATAAAATTTGGTATTAATGAATCTTAATTTTGATCTAGTACCCAACAGAGAATAATTAAATAACCAACACGGAAATAGTTTTTTAATACTTTTATTAATTTACAATAAAATACAACTGGATTCACCAACAATAAAATTTATGAAACTTAATCAAAAGCTGTGACTTAAAAAGGAATAACCAATGATGGTTAATCCTTGAAAATGACAGTTGATAATAAAAATTACTGAGTTTAAAAATATAATAAGGAAATAATGATTTTAAGAATATTGATTTTAATTAAATAATATAAATAATGAAGGGGAACTGTGATCACTTGAAGAAGCAAGATAATTACCAAATGTAGATGAGGCCTACTTCTTAAATTGACTGTTCTCAGTTCCTGATCGTTCGGCTTTTCATCTCTTTCTTCAATTGAATTTTTCCGTCAAATATTTCTGCAAGGGATAGTTCCGTGTCTTGGATTCGTTTATTTGAGAATTAAAATTCGTTCTTGTTAAATCTTAATTGAATATTGGAACTTTTATGATTTTTGACGTAATTCCATATTTATTTTATATAATATCTTAAAACCTGTGTGGTCGCTTTGTTTATGTTATCGATCACTATTGTTTATCTCAATTGAAGAGAATTAACTTTGGATCGACCTCTAAATAATAGGGTAACTTAACTTTCAATTTTAACTTTAATTGTACTTTTACAATTAATTAAAATTGACCTTTTAAATAACCTTCTCTTTTATTTCTCCTTTTATAAATAATTAGATACAAAAATAAATATAATAAATTAAATGAATTAACATTTTTTCTTTATACATAGAATATATATTTTTATGACAATAAATTACAAATTATTTTTCCACATAACCCAACACGAAAATCCTTATCTTCTTCCCGAACCAATTTTTCTAAAAACGTTCAAGTTCTCATTGAAGTTTTTAATAACGTTAGAAACTGTTCTCTGACAAACCTCTGCCTTTCTGGCGATTGTTTTCCGACTTAATTGTGGATTTTCTTGAAATAAACGAATAATTAATTAGCGACTTCCTGTTTCTGACGATATATTCATGAAAAAAGAAATTTAAAAATGAATACTAAAATGAATTTTATTTTAATTTATTCAAACAACAGCCTCCTTGGTTAGTTTTTTTTGTAATTTGTGAATTTATGTTGGACTTGTAGATATTTAAAGTTAGTAATATTTTTCGTCCTTAGGTTAAATCATGTAATTAAATGCATTAATTAACGCTAATCAAAAGTTTTAAATTATCTGGTTCTCGACCAAATTCAAGGTTATCAATAAACGTTTTTGGAAATTTGTCTTTTTTTAATAATAAACTTTTTACATAACTTTAAGGCATAATAGCGAATTACATACCAACGAATCAGTCGGGTATAACCGACTATAATACAAGAACTAAAAAAAATACCATTTTGGGGTTGAATATTTTTAAATGTTAAGATATTGTAAATTATTTAAACAGCAGTATTTATATAGTATTTAAATATAGCAATAAATTCAATATTCTAATATATTATTTTTGTAACCCTTTTTATTCTTTTTGTGGATCATGTATCATAGCAGAGGTCTAATTATAGTCGAATTCAGTAATCTGTTAAAGCTTATTTAAGTTTGTAGTTGCTAACAATTTTCAAAATTCCTGAAAAAAAATTCCGTCTTTCTCTTTGGGGTCTGTTGCTGATTCCCTATTCACTTTGCTTAACACTTGAAGCTGATTCGTTATTATTTTCCAACATGTAATCCGAGTAAGAGTTTCGCGGCAGGTCTGGGTGTCTTGGTCGAATATCTGCTATATGCCGTGGACCGCAAAAACCGTCACAATTTATTAAGTACTTTCTTTGATCCAATTTCCTAACGACAACGCCTCTTGTCCATTGCTTTGTACATGGCATATTATTTTCAGGCTTTACCCAGACTAACTGTTGATTTACGAAGTCTGTGTTTACCTTATTGTAAATCGGATTCTTTTCAATTCTTTCCATTATCTCCAAAACGCCTGGAATGTACTTGTAAAGTGCTGAACTCTTTTTTTAAGTGGTAATTTGACGACAATGAAATGCGTGAAAATCTTTTACGGTAGTCAAACGGGCAATGCACAAGATTTAGCGGAAAAACTGTTCACATATTGCACAAACATTCAATCGGACTTCATATCGATCGAATTGAAAAAAAATCAACTCATTCGATTCTGAAACCGATATTTCGATTTTCTTTTGTTCGACAACGGGTCAAGGCGACCCACCCGACAATATGCGCTCCTTCTGGCGATCGATCATGAATCGATCGTTTAACCGTGACTTGAATTCGATGAATTTCGCCGTTTTCGGACTCGGCGATTCGATCTACTCGACGGAGAATATCTTCGAATTTCGTTTCTTGTCGCCGCTAAATCACTGTCTCTCAGCGGCGAGAATCTCCGATGATCATTTCTACCGTCGAAACCTCGCGAGTATCTATCGTCATTCCCGCGCCTGTTACTCGACCCCCTATAATCATTCCCCGACGGATAATCCCTCCTATCGTCGCCTCGGAATCCCCGTCGATCCCCTGACGACCCCAAACATCTCATCAGCGATCGTCGTCTCCCAAAACTCCTCGATTGCGATCTATCATCGAATTTCCGTTTAAAACCGCGCTTATTACCACCGAAATCTTCGTTTCCGCTTGCCCTTGTACATTCCCGGAGTGGGTGTGTGCGCTTTTTTCGTGTAACTGAAATCCACGCGAATCATTTTGCCATCGATTTCCGTGCCGCTCAATTCGGCGATCGCCCGCTCCGCTGACTCCTGATCCTCGTAATTGATAAATCCGTAACACATCGATTCCTTCTGGAATTTGTAGATGATCAATTTGACGCTGACGATTTCACCGTAATTCTTGAAAATCTCATTCAATTGATCTTCGTCGGTTCGTTTCGATAGACCGAACACGCCGACACAACTCGGCGGTTCGGCTTTTTGATTGTTTTTGTTGTTGAGTTGGCGATTTCGATTTGCGCCTGTCGGTTTGTTCGTTGATGGCAATGGCGGAGATTGCGAGTTGTATCGACCGTTATCCGATCGATTCGGCGACACGGAACAGGAATGAGATTTTTCCGTTTGATTTTGCCACGAATTTTTCGGTTTAGTACCACCGGCTTCGTTGTCCGATTCATAATTCCACGCATCGGTCATTTTTTGCGTTCAGCACTTTAAGGTGTCTCCTTTCCGTTGGGCGGTGTTATTTTTATACCACCATAAGGCTTCCATGATACTGATATTCGATATAGACGCAATTTTCTTGATTGTCTAATGATTTCTCACTATTATTCCGTTGCAATTTGGTCGATTAATAGCGCGGTATAGGACATGTACATTCCACTTTTCCATCAACTTGTTGAATTCGGCTGAATGAAATGTCTATAATAATGTCAATAATCAAATCCTTGGAAGATCCACACTCGCAGAACAAATTTGAAAACTCTGTAACAATCGACTTGACATCCTCAGCTTTGATTAGTTTTCATACAGCAAATCGAGAGGGTTCATAATCAATGATACTTAAGAATTTTTGTTGATCAAATTTGGTGCCATCCACTGCAAGGCTTGTCCAGTTTTCATTGACAGCTAATTTTTCAGTTTCCCATTTTATTGGCGTCGGATTAATAGATTGGCAACTTTGACACTTCGAGATCAAATCCTTTATATCCGCATTTGACACATTTATTTCCAACTTATCGCACAGATATCGCATTCTCTTTGCACCTAAATGGCATCTGTCATGAAGTTTATGTAGTTTGAATAGGTCATCTGTTACAGACAAAATACAACTGCTTCGTTTTAATTTTTTGGGTATTCTTGTCAGTTCATCAGCCTTGTTGTCTTCACTATTAACAAACTCAATTTTCAAAGTTATTTTGTTTTCCTGACACAACTCCTTAATCATTGTAAATCGGCGCTTTATCGAAACTCGAAAAAGACTTTCGGGTGTAATTTATTTCGCTCTGATAGTGCTTCGGTTATCAAGGAAACAACTGATTTGTTATCTGATTTTACTACAACATTCGTTAGTCCCCATTTAATACACAGATTTAAATGGGTCCCTTTACAACTGCTTCTAGTTCTGCTACGTTTATGTGCCTAAAATTGTCAGTTTTCCTTAACCACGATGCGTCTTCTATAATATTTTCTTTAACTTCCAATGCTGCCCCAATGGCTATCGAATTGGCATCACACCATATAATGCCGTCTTTACAATCACAATACTCAATATTCCCCTACAAGAATCTTCCTCCTTAACTTTTTTCAAACCAAATTTGATTTTCCCAAATAATTCGACATTTGTTTTCTCATTCAATTATCCTTCACTGAGCCTTTTCATGTAGGAGCATGATGGACCTAGCCAACCAGCAACAGGGTGGATTTCTACTAATTGGTCACACAGCCAATATAACTCGCGACGCGATATTGATTCGGCAACTATCTCGTCCTTGAAATGATTATCTCTCATCCACCTCACCGAATTCTTATCTTTAAAGACTTTAACTCCAAACACTGTTACCTCTTTATCCATTGACAGATTTTCTAGTTTTTTACATTTAAGACTAAATTTCTCGAACAACATTCTAATTTTGTCAACTGTGATTGTAGTTTCGTCAACGTAAATGTCATCGATGTACGAGTCGGTGTTTTCACGTACTCTAGGATCAGAATTTAATATCCACTTTACAATTTCAGTCATAATGGTCGGAGCGATATTTAAACCAAAGCCCATTCTGGTTAGTGCGTACTTTTTGCCATTATTGATACATGATTGATAACTCCAAATTTCCTTGTGAATGCGAATCTGTATATACGCCTCTGATAAATCAAGCATGAAAATCTTGATCCTTTACGCCGCCAGGTACGAAGTTTTTCCAAACATATATCTGCTGAGCCACTGTACACGTCTACATAATTGTTTAATTTCCTAAAATCAATGATCGGTCTTATCTTGGATTTGTTAACTTGCAATATTCTAAATATGGGTATAGATCCTATCGATTTACCCATTTCCTTCTCGTCATATTCGATTATATAACCCTTTTTCATCCACTCCTCAAGGATTTTCATTGTGGCTATGTCTTTCGATTTATCATCCTTAATGGTCGAATTTCGAATTAGTAGATAACTCGGCGCCTCATCTTTCCACTTCCATTTAACCTTCCAATTATCCTTAAATTTAATCTCATAATTGTGTTTGTTCAGGCTAACACTTGGTACAACACCCGTAACACAACTCAGATTGTCACCAGCCTTCTTTATTCCTTCTCCTACACACACACCAAATCCGATAACACCCTTATTAATTTTCACACCCCAAAGTTCACTTATAACATCCATACCAATTAAAATTCACAAATCATAGGGTAAGTATTTCATAACAGAACATTCTACTTTCATATTTCTATTGTCTATAGTTAATTCCACGTCATTAATTCCCACACATATATCATCATCATTTTCCAAAACGATTCGTTGCCCATACGACCGTAAGGAGCTTCCCTTGATAAACCCATTCAAAACAACAGTTTTTGAGCAACCCGAATCTATCAACGCTGTAACCAACTTGTTGTTAGCAATGATAGTCATGGTTGGCAGCGCCGAAAATGTCAGAGGGAGAGAGCCGGCGCCTACAAACTCCCCTGTCCGTTTCCCGACTTGCAATATTTTGCAAGTCCAAGTTGCTTTCATTTATGGCAAATTATTTGTCCATTAGATTGCCTCTGAGAATTTTCATAACGGTTTATCCTTGTTTGTACCAGATTTTTCCATTATCTCCAAAACGCCTGGAATGTACTTGTAAAGTGCTGAACTCTTTTTTTAAGTGGTAATTTGACGACAATGAAATTACGGGGTTTTGTAAAGGAACTCTTTCTACCACCGCTGACCTCACCTCGTTCTTTAGAAACGATCTTTCCATCACCAACGTTTTGTAACGCTGACATTGAACTTTGTGTGACGCACTTTTTAATTCCTAAATACCTGCGACTATATTCAATCATTTCGGTTAAATCTTGATCACCGGCCTGCTCTAAATTCAATTGCAACTCGAAAGGCAATCCAGTCATAAAGACTGCATTGATCAGATCGTCGATTTTTGATGCCAACATCTTTACTTGTGAAACGTAATAGTCAATAGTTTGTCCTTCGTAATATTTCAAATTAATCAGTTGGCTGTATGCAGATCGTCTGGTTAATCCGAATGAATTGTCCAAGATTTGCAGTACTTCTTCACAGTTGCTTTGTTACTTTTCATCCAGTTCCATGTATATATTTAATGGAACATCCGTCAACAAAAAAGGAAGATTTGGGGCCGGATCCAAAATCCCCTGGATTTTCATAATCATCTTGAACTTTTTCTTCCGTTTCCATTAAATTTCTCCAAATGATCGAGTATAATTTTTAAATCGCTTATCATTGTCCGGATAGCTTGTAACAACGAATAACAAATCTATAAAATGTATTTTTCAATAATAAATACTTTTAAATAGATATTATTTAAACAAATAGTTATCCATATTTTTCATGATTAATATTTTATTTAATAAATAAATTTAACATGTAACAACTAGTAAATCAAAAAATTAAATTTTTATTGTAGTGAACACAATTTTCAAATAAAAATTGTGTAAACGAAATATAATTAATAAAACGTTAATTTTTGTAAATTTACACGCTTTTAAATTTTAATTTTTTTCACAGTTAAATCTTAAATTATTTTTCGGTCATCATTGTAAAACCGTTATTCGTCGTTAATTTCAAATAAAGGCTTTACAAGCGAAACAAAATAAAATAATGTAGATAACAAATGAAACTATATTAATTAATTAACAAACAAATACAAAAGAAATAAACACAGACCATAAAAAATATCTTCCAGTGAAAAAGATTGGGTTGGGAATTGACATTAGATGCTAATAGGGAAACAATTGTTTTCTGAAGCAGCTTATCTCTGAATTATCTCTGAAAGTCCACTAATCCATTGCGTATTGATTTTTTTTATTTTAGTATATTTGTTTTATATTATATTATTTATATTATAATAAATAAAATTTCAAATCATGCTTGACGAACAGATTAATAAAATAGAAGCATCTTCGTCTATCTCATTTTGAAAGCAGAATTTCAGCAAACA